>BQNB010031709.1:0-50111 GCA_026074375.1 Tanacetum coccineum | reverse complement strand
TAAGTAATTTGTTTGGATAAGGCTAGTCTAATATTACACTGAGTTGTTATCTTTAAATAGCACGAGTAAATAATATAAATGTATAAATTCATTGGGGATCAACTAAATTATGTCGAGTTGGATAGGGCTTAAGCTCGGATTTTAGACATTATACATAACTCAACCCGGATGACTTTTTATGATGGCAGCTCTACCTCGGCTTTAAGATATTGTGTAATACTCAACCTCAATGACCTCTAACGACGACAGGCGACAAAAACCCAATCGCTCAAAAACTATATTGTTCTCGAGTATCGCTTATATAACTCGATCTGATGTAAGGCATGTTCGAGCTCCAGCTCCTTTGGCTTAACCTCCGGTTCTTCAGTCAACACGTAAAGTCAAGTGTTTAATTATTTCAAAGAGATTGAAGGGGAAAAACAACAACTTATAATTGTCGATCTATCTTTTTAATATTATTATTTAATTTATTTTTGTTAAAAATATCTTTAGATTTTAAGAATTGATTTGTTTCTTTATTTGAAAGTGATTCTTGACTTTCTCTTTAAGACACTTTTAACCTATAAATGTAACAGTTTCCCCACAGGGACGATCCTTGCACTTTTGTAACGTTTGGGACGAAACATGCAATTTGGTCAAACTTTAGGGACAATTTATGCAATTTACTCTGAACAAAATTTTCTGTCAACCCATCCAAAATAAGAAAGCCGACCCATGTTTTTTGTAGTCCAATTTACTACTATTGTTTACGAATGACGGAAATTCAATTATGAATTCGTTTTTGTCGAATTATTTTTTTCAGTTTCTGTTTTGGCCAACCCGAGTGAACAATCCTGGCTTCATCACTGCTTGTAAAGCTTGATATTTGTCTTTAAAAAGATTTTATTAACTTGGTGTATTCACATATATGCTCGTAAGATATATGTGATATATAAGTAAGATCAATAAGCTCAATAACAACTCCACACGAACTTAGGTCGTGCTTGAGTTCGGGTTTCACCAGAGAATATCGACTTGAGTCCCTCTTAATTTCTAACATAAGAGTGGCATATTTAGTTGTTTTATTTAAATTATTATACTTAAGAATGACTCATTTTGTCAAATGTTTGTGACGATAAATTATTTAAGTTTATCTAAATAATGAGATAAGAGCTACATAAAATAAATCACAAGAATAGTCATGTCATCGGGTCCGGTTAAGGTTGAAATATATATCTTAGCGGGTCAATTCGATAAAACCCGAAATATATTATATAATTTTCTTTTTAGTATAAATTGCCTAATGAAATACTTATGAAATAGTAATGTTGTTTCTTTGACGTTGTTTACTCGATTTAGTGTCTACACTTTTTTTTTTTTGAACGGCAAAATTTTATAAACTAGCAAGGAGTTAGAAAAGAAATTACAAAGATATTAAATGCGGGTTTTTAAGCCAATCATCCCTAGAAAACTTCCTACTACACCTACTATTACACCAAAGAAAGGAGGAAGAGACTATATTCTCAAAAGGATCGATCTAGACGGCTTATTAACATCAAAAGTGGAACGATTCCGAAATCCCCAAATAAACCACCAAGCAACGTAGAAGACTCCTTCCAAAAATTTAGTGTCTACACTTATGTTGCCTACTGTTATAAATGTCCAAATAAATTGTGTACATGTTCACCAGACCCGACACAACCCGACCAGAATCTCACCCGAACCCGATAACTCAATTCCTTATCGGTTTATGTTGCGGGCGAGTTTTTAAAAATCAAAACCCGACTCAACTTGGCCCGATAAGACCTGTCAACCCGACCCGATAACACCCCTACATGTAGATACACTTGTTAACGTGCCTTTTATGGATATTAACTCTTACGGAGAATGGAGGTCTTGGATCGATAATGTAAAACTGCCGAAGAAGAATAAAAGCATGTTCCAAGGTATTTATTTTGTGATGTGGTGGCTTCTATGGAATTTTCGTAATAAGAAGATGTTCGAGGCCAAGCCCAAATCTAAGGAGACGTTTTTTGATGAGATTATTTGTAGTTCTTATTACTGGTGTCGGTATAGATGCAATACTTTGTTTAGCTGGGACGATTGGTATAAAAACCCGTCTCTTATTTCTTTGTAATTTCTAGCTCCTTGCTAGTTTTTTTTAATAAAAGTCGCCGTTCAAAAAAAAAGATACACTTGTTAACGTGTGTCTCTCATGTTTTCGGCTAAAACATTTTTTATATAATGGATATGATAAACCAAAATTTTGTATTCGGGTTAGTCGACCGACTAACCCGAATAATATTTTAAACCCGAGTAACCCAACCCGAATAGTCTCATTCAGGTTCGGGTTTGAGTCAGGTCGAGTTTTATGACACTCCTATTTGTAACCACAACTTGTCTATAGGCAATTACTCATTGCGAAATACTCACACAAACAATAAGATGGGTAAAATCATAGGTATATATTTACCCTCAAAACACCCACATTAACCCACCCACCAATAAAAGAGATATTTGGATTTCGTGGGTAAATACCATTTACCCACAAATATAGCCACAATAACTCATGACATGGGGAATCCGTAGGGAATGTTTTGGCGCCAATTATTTACCCACATATTGCACACCAAAAATATTTATGTGGCTACTTATATGGGTAAATACGTGGGAAGTTCGAGGGAAAATAAAATCAACATTAAAAGTCCCTAATCGTGGGTGATAGGTGGTATTAGGTGGGTAAATGCCCTCGAAAGGACGTGGGTAATTTTCGTGGGCATTTACTCACCTATTTAAGATTATTAGCTAACTTGATAATTTTGTGTTTTTAGTTTTGGTTATCATGTGCATGTGCTAAGTTGTTGGTCAATTTCAAATGATCAAATCCGTAAGTTGTGATGGCCTTTTCATCAAGATGCTATCTCTGCATAATTGTTGTGCATTTAAGATCTTTTCATCAAGATGCACTATATTCTTTTCATCAAGATGCACTATATTGTTGTTCATGTTTACGGTTTACGAGCCTTTCTTTGACTCTCTCCGAACATATATTCAGTGGAGTTTGAAAAATATGTTAAACATAAATTATAGTAGTAAATACTTGAAGTGACCCCTAGCTAACGGCTAAGACTGGAACTCGGGACCATTCAACATTTCAACTTATCCTTCAATTCGTGCGGCAATTTTCAACATGTAGTGTAGAAATCAACTTATTCGGATTAGTTTTCAACACCTCGAAGCAACTTGTAATAATTGGACACGAACCTGATCCCATCTTGTATAACATCATCTTACTGAATCCAAAGTTGCTTAATTTTATGCCCACTAGTACCAAATAAGTTGAACTTTGAAACAAAAAATGGACCAAAATGATCAACAAAACTACGCTAAAACCACGTTCGAACCTCATGTACTAATCTTTCCACTACCATTACAAGGACTGGTAAACTGTGCCCTAAAGTTAGCCGAACTCGTATGTCTTTCTGGCATCCATGTCACGTTCCTTAACACGGATCACATCCATCGTCCTCTCTTATGCCACACGGATGTCTTGTCCCGATTTAACCGCTACCTGAATTTCCTTGAAACTATCCCAGATGGAGTTGAGCGTATCCACGCCGCAAAACTAAACCCAAATGACCAACAAAACAAAATCAGAAGTCCTAAAATATTTGGTAAAACTAACCCATCCTGTACCGACTCACTTGTCATGTCATGTTGCCAAGTTACACGGGTAAACGGATGAGGTTTTCCTTGTTCAGGAAGGCGAACCTTTTTGACTCAGATGTACGCGGCCTCGCCGGGTTAATCGCGGGACCGTTTCAGACCCTTCCCTGATCACCCAAATGTACACCCCTAACGATGTACTAAAGTTGTTGGTGAATTAATTTCAAAGTATAAAAAATTTCATCAGTGCGATCTCAACAATATTAATGTCCGTTAAGGATCTCGTTTCTTTATTGAACCTTAACCAGCGTTAAGCAAAATTTTCTTATATCTACGTAAAAAGAATCAACCATATGATATGATAAATACTTAAAACTACCGCCTAAGAGCTAAGACTGGAAGTTGGGACCATTCAACTTATCCTTTATGTGCGGCATTTTTCAACTTATTTGTGTTCATTTTTCAACACTCGAAAGCAACCTCGTAATTGGACACGAAGTACCTTTCCTGCATATTTATGACATTATCTTGCTCAGTATAAAGTTAATAATAAACTATACGCCCATTCAATCACCGGATTATGTACGTTGTTTGCGCCATCATCATCCTTGCATTATATAGCTCCGTAAGTCCATCAACATTTCATAAAAAAACATGGACCATAATCATCAACAAAACGACATAATAACCACTTTCGATCCTCATGTACTATTATTTCCATTACCTTTCCAAGGACCGGTTAACTGTGCTCTAAAGTTAGCCGAACTCCTATGTCTTTCTGGCATCCATGTCACGTTCCTTAACACGGATCACATCCATCGTCCTCTCCTCCGCCACACGGACGTCTTGTCCCGATTCAACCGCTACCCGAATTTCCAATTTGAAACAATCCCAGATGGAGTTGAGCATGAGAAGCCTGTCTCGGGTGACAAGTTCATGGAAGTAATGACTGCAGTTGATGCAGTGAGTAAACCAGTTTTTCGGGAGATGATGGTTTCGGGTAGGTTTAGTAGGAGTTCGGAGAGGCCAGTGACGGTGATGATACCGGACGCTTGCTTTAGTTTTGCGGTGGATATAGCGAAAGAGACGTCGATACCGGTGATTTGTTTTGAGACCGTGAGCCCATGTTGCTTGTGGACTTCTTACTTGAATCTTCCTACTCTTATTGAAGCCGGGGATGTTAAAGGTTTGTATAAATTTTACTTAGATCGAACATTAGGTATGTTGACGCTGATTTTCAGTGTGCTATTTCTATGTCACCTTAATATGACACTGACAACAACACTAAACCGCGTTATAACTCTCAGTGGTTTTTTTTGAACGGCAGATAGATGATATATATATAAAAAAGGCAACTAGCAAGACGATGTCTGGTATAACGAAGACTATAACTTTTCTCTCTATTGTTCACAAAATCACATTTATTTGAGCACATTTATACTCTCCGGTATGATTGTCGAGTCATCTGGAATTTTCATTAAAAAAACAACAATTCTGTTTTTCAAACACATGTAAAACATGTACTTCCTCCGTCACATATTAAGTGTCCACAATGGAATCTTTTAAGTCTTTTTTTATCAACTTTGACCATAAATATTTTTGTTTGTGTTATATAATATTGAATGAAAATTCTACCAACGAAAAATATATTCAAAACTCTATCCATTCATATATCTTGCATCAAATATCATATAACGTAAGAAGAAATCATTAAGTTCACAGTTGAAGAAAAAAGACTTTGAAAAAGTCAAGTGAACACTTAATGTGGGACGGATGTAGTAATATTGAAGACGAAATTCACATGACGAAATTCACATAAAATTTGAAAAAAGTTCAATACCAATCACAAAATAAGTTTATAAAACGTATAATCCAATACAAAATACATAAAATTCAACAAAAATACACATTTTAAACGTAAAATTGACAAATGCAACAGTTAAATAATTAAGGGTCCGTTTGGTGTGTAGACGGGTATAAGATTAGGATTTTGATTTGAATTTGGATTTGAGTTAGAATTTAGATTTTGATTTGGATTTGATGTAAGAGAAAGAAAATATTTATAAAATATTTAAGTTATTAGTATTTATAAATTAATTGTTGTAAATATAAAATAAATAGAAAGAATATGTGATGGTGATGAAAAAAGGACCCACATGTAAACAAATTTGGTTTGATCGTGCGGTTAAACATTTCAAACATACGAAATGATATTTTATTGATGTTAAAAATCAAAACCTGACAACTCACTTGACTTTTGAATATGGGCACCACACCCTCACTTGAGTCTAAAGTAGAGGGTACCAAACGAGTATTTTTATATTGCTTTGAATCCAAACCACATTAAACCCGCAAACCAAACGCACCCTAAACATATAGCTCAAAGCCTCAAACATCAATCAATAGTTATCATAGTAAAATATAAGTTTAACATTTATACATGTGTATATTGAGATATTGAATTATTATATACATCTGGTCCACGATTGCTTAATAAATAAACTTATTATATCATCTTCATCCGCATCAATAAGAACATAACGACCTAGGTGTGTGGTGCTGTCGGTTGAGAGTTAATCACTTTTGGCAAAATTGGTTTTCATATATACTTTTTAAAATAAGAAAACAATACAATCCCAGCCATTTTTAATGGACTAGAAAGTCATACAAAACCAACCGGGTCAAACTGAGTTTTAAATCCTCAAATACCTGGTTCGAAAATTCGCTCCTTTTCTGAACAAATATTGTTCAACCAATTAAAGTGACTGAGTCTAACTGGGTGTCAAAACATTAGTCTCGACTTATATTTTACCAATGATTTAAAAACCGAACCGGATATTGAACCGGTTTTTCTCAATTCTTGGTTTTTTTTTCAGTTTCTTCCGGTTAAACCGGGAAACTTATAGAAATGGTTTAGGTATGGTTCACTGGTTGAATCGACCGGTTAAGTCTGATTTTCAAAACATTGATTCCTACATTATGTCATGGCTTACGACTTTGAGGACAAAACTTTTGCTACTTATTGTAATAATTGTCTTGACCAATTATTATATAGGAGTGTAGGACCATCAATGGTCAAATCCAAATTAGGATGTCTACGTTATTGTGGAAACCAATTTAGATTGAGTGTAGGACCATCATGACAAATCCAAATTAGGATTCTAAGTTTATTGTGTGAAATTTTTTTGTGGACTAGCTAAAAACTTGTTTTTCAGACTTAATTGTTCTGTAGTCTAATTTATTATATAAAAAAATAAATTTGGAATAAATGACGATCGAAGAATTATAGTGATAAAGTTACAAAATTAAATTATACAAGTTAGAGGGCCTTGTTTTCGAGCGTTTGTAATTATGTGAACATGTAGATAATAAGTAATGTAACATTGCCTTTCAAAAGTTATACAATGTTTTTATTAAGTATATTAGTAATACAGCAATTTATTTTCTGGGTCTTCAGGAGATGATTTGGACCAACTAATAACAAGTGTGCCAGGAACAGAACATATTATTCGACGAAGGGATCTTGCTAGCTTTTGTCGATCCGACGACCTGTCAAACCCCGTTATCGATCTCGTTGTGAAAGAAGCTCGATCCGTTCCTCAAGCTCAAGGCCTTATAATCAATACATTTGAGGAGTTGGACGGTCTCATACTCCCACACATGCGAAAGCTTTGTCCAAATATATACACCATAGGCCCATTGCACTCTCTCCACAAAGCTCAACTATTAGCGGCTGATACGACACTCGTGTCCCAAGAAACCACTTTCACAAATAGTGTTTGGAAGGAAGATCGATCTTGCTTGACATGGCTCGACAAACACCCTCCAAAATCTGTCCTTTATGTTAGTATAGGGAGTCTTGCAACCATGACAGTCGACCAATTGCTCGAAATATGGCATGGTGTGGTTAATAGTGAGAAACCCTTTTTATGGGTTAGACGCCCGGGGTCAATCACTGGTGGGTACGACGAGTCATTAGTTCCCAAAGAACTACTCGAGCGTACTAAAGAAATAGGTTGTATAGTCGATTGGGCTCCACAAGAGGATGTATTGGGCCACGGGGCTGTTGGAGGGTTTCTTACACATAGCGGATGGAACTCGACTATCGAAAGTATTGTTGAAGGTGTTCCAATGATCTGTTGGCCGTACTTTGTGGACCAACAAGTGAATAGTCGATTTGTGGAAGAGGTATGGAAGGTGGGTGTAGATATGAAAGATACTTGTGACCGATTGATTGTTGAAAAGGCTGTGAGGGACTTGATGGACAAGAAACAATTTACACAATCTGCAAATACTTGGAAAATGTTGGCTAAAGAAGCGATAAGGGAGATTGGCTCGTCATCTTTACATGTGGATCGTTTGATCGATGATATAAGAGCAATGACCTCGACTATGAAGTAATGATATATACACCTTAATCTGAAATTGTGTTGCGGAGCCTACATGTGCTAGATAATAAGATGCTTGGATAATTGCATATATAATTCTGTGCTATGAAATTGTGTTGGGGGAACCCATATATTTGTCCTCTTTAATTATTCTATCTTGATATTTTACAAAATTAAGTATTGATAAGTGTTTGAAAAAATGTAACATGTTTAAAGACAATGCTCACCATTTCTAAACTGCAAAGAAATATATGAAATGACATAAATATAAACTGGAAAAGTAGATATTCTATTCACAAGAAGACTTCATAAGGAAAAAAAAACTGGGATCGAGCACATTTTGGATTTCTGAATGTTTCACAAAAAATATTGAGTGTTGACATACTTAACGCACTTGCAACAATTCCTTTTTATTTCATTTTGGATGGTGCTTATTGAAACACTAATTTTTATTGAACAATTAAACATGGCTTCACCGTCAGATTCTTTTTGTCTTTTGGTAACACTAACAGTTTAGGTGCGTCTGGTTTTAATGAGTCCCCCAATTAAGACGTATTAAGGATTGGGCTCACTAATTAAGTGAGAATAAAAGAAAAAGAAACACCACACTTAAGACACATTAAAATAAAGCTAAAGTACATACTAACAGACAATTTTGATTAAAAAAAAGTTTAAGAATCACGACCACAAACAACAATATTAAAAAACAGACCACTCAAATTACCTTAACATATAGTAGTGTATTTTTGACGAAAAGATGTAACCGACCAATACTATTTGGTAGCCACGAGGTGTTGTGATTATTCTTAAAGAGCCAATATTTAAACATTATACTTTGATAATCTTAGTTTCAGCTTTCTTATCACATTTCGAACGTTGTGCTCTTCCGGTTCATCGTCCATCATTTTGTACTACTTCATAAAAGTATCATAAAAAACTCTGATCATATCGATCTAATAATGGATCAAAATCATCAAAAAGGCAACGCTAAAACTCCCCTTGAACCTCATGTACTAATGTTTCCGATACCACTCCAAGGCCCGGTTAATTGTTTTCTCAATTTAGCCGAGCTCCTTTGTCTTTCTGGCATTCACGTCACGTTCCTCAACACTGAACACATCCACCGCCTTCTCCTCCGCAACACCAACATCTTATCACGATTCAACCACTACCCCAACTTTCGATATGAATCAATCCCCGATGGAGTTGATTTTGAGAACCCTGCTTCCGGGAACAACTTTGAGGAGGTAATAAAAGGTGCAAATGCTGTGAGTAAACCACTTTTTCGAGAGATGGTGGTATTAGGTAGGCTGAGTAGAAGATCAGAGCGTCCCGTGACAGTGATGATACTCGATGCTTTCTTCAGTTTTGCAGTAGAAGTAGGTTTGGAGACCTCGACTCCAGTATTTTGCTTTCAGACCCTAAGTCCTTGCTGCTCTTGGACTTGTTTTTTCAATCTTCCAACCCTTATCGATGCAGGGGATGTTCCTTTTAAAGGTACATATTTATCTTTACAGTAAAGACTAAAAATGTTTAACGTACTTATATATTAGTTTTATTATAAATTACGACCCGATTTAAATTTCATTATGCATTATATACCGGTCTTTATGATGCATTATACATCCGTTTGTCGTCTTTCCAGGCCTTGAATAGTGCTTCCAACAAAGAAGAACCGGTTAGAAGGGGACCCGAGGCCGAAGCCCCGGGATCCACCCTCCGACGGTCAAGTCAGAATAGTATAAGCATGTTATATAAAGAGGTGGTAGAGAATAACCTGTGTAGGTATCTGTAGGTAGGATGATCCTACCCTTGTATATATAGTGTATGGATTAGGGTTACGTAGGATGTGGGCCACCCTTTTATCGGGTTCGGCCCATTGGGTCTGGCCCATTCCAGACTATACGCCAACACTATATATTTATTCTTTATAAGTATGTATTATAAAATATCATGTATAATGAATAAAAAGTTTAAGTATATTATGCGTAATGACTTTTTCGGTCTATATTGCATAATGAGACTAAAGTATAAGTATATAAAGCATTATTGGTTTTTAGTTTTTTACCTTTATATTTACAGTGATAATGACATGTAAGTGCAAATGCCACTAGTCATTGTGACCACTAAAATTCACTTGATCATCCTACCCCACGCACTTCGCTAAGTTAAAGAATTTTAAAGAGATCAGTTAAGATCCGGGCCCACCTTTCAGATTAAGTGATAACTAGATAGAGAATGGATCACGCTGGAACAAACCAACCATCATAAACAAATTATCAAAGAATACAATAACGTATGATTATACGATTTTACAGTATCCTAAAATAGAATTTCGCTCACTATAAAAATAAAAGTTGAATATAGCGAAATTGACGTCTTCATGATGGAAGTAGATGCCATATTAAATAATGTATCAAAGGTTTCCGGTAACCATTGCACCTCTTTAAAATTTCGTTATATTGTATAATCGTAAAAAAAGCCTTGCAATCTTTCTTAAAAACATCACAGATAAAGCATTAAAAAGATTTAAAAAAATTAATTCTTGATTATCAAATAGACCCCAAGAGCCGACCAACACATATCTTTTGATTATTTAGTCTTCTCTAAAATAAAGCTAATTCAAGCTTAATCAAGCCTAAAACCAACCACTAAAACTTTTATTACTATGAACCTTATTCATTTCTTAGTCACTTGTTCAATAGTTTCATAATGAAATGATTGTTTGATTACGATTCATATACATGATTAGTTTATAAATTTCCAATAATACCTTATATTTTCATAATTCAAACACCAATAATACCCAATACTCACGCACGAAGTGGGTAAAATGTGACCACGCATAGCATCTCAAGTATGAAAGATATTATTTACGAAAGATAGTAGAGACTGATTTCTAAGTAGTGGTTCCTTGAAAGGAAAAGAGTGAAAGACATCATACAATTTAATTTTGGATCAAAAGAGTAATCGATCTGTCGGGACCTATTTTTCATATCTACAAACAATTCAAGAACGCGAGAAGATCTTAATGTCAGCCGAAAGCATGTCTTTTCCAGAAATGATGAGATGCCCGATTTCTTTTTTTCCAAATAACCTACACGGTGGTTTGAACCACATCCAAGCAAACCTTTAGCCAGTTGTCAAGATTAGTTTTGTCACTATGTGAGATTAGGCTTTGCAAAAATATCATCCAGAAATTATAATCCAACCACTTTGAGATCCATAGATTAGCAAGAATTAAAAATTTTAACTAAACGTTTTTTGACGCTTTGCATGTGTCACCTACACATTTTTAGCTGTGGGTCATTTTAGTCAAGAAAATTAATACATATTAAAGTGAAATTAAAGTAAATATATAGAGGCGACCTATGCCAAAAAGACTTATGATTATCATCACTAAACATATATGAGAAGACTTAAATACAAATCTTGCCACATGCAAACAAATTTGAAATGACAACGACGAGGGGGGGCACAACCATGTGAAGAGAAATTTCTCCAACCATATTCTATTTGAAAGACAAATCATTAGGTCAGATACTCAATTGGTAGAAGATATTTACAGTCCCCTCGACCTGGAAACATAATTAATAGTATACCCTCACCGTCGAGAACATACCAACAATCTTAGTGATAAGAAGTGTGAGTGGGGAAGAGTAGAAGATAAAGATTAAACTAAAATAGAATCTAACTACTCCGTATTATTTATACTTACTTTTATGATAACAACCCGGCCTTCATTTATCCTAAAATATACCTCTTGACTTTTCATTATATGTTTTTCTAATCATTTTTATGTACTACCTTAAGCGTTTGTTATGTATCTCTGAGTAAAAAAATACGAACTAGGTCGAGTAATTTTGTGAAATATGATAAAATAAACCACCTTTGATCGGGTTTCATTTGATAGAAATCCTGCTCCTAGCTAGTTTTAAAGCGAAATTTAATCAAAATTTGAACCGGCCGAAGGAGATCTTTTAAGCAGTGTTTTAAAACCCGGGTTGACCCGTCCGGTTGAACCGGTTGGACCGTGAATCGGTCGAGTGACCGGAAGCCGGTTTTGGCCCAAAAACCCGGTTGAACTGCCGATTAAACCGGTTGAACCGTCGATTAAACTGGTTGAACCGTGACCTGGTAACTCGACCGGGTCAATTAAAAAACCGGTTTTTAAAACATTGCTTTTAAGTTGCATCCAAAAATGACGCGTCTCATTTATTTATTTATTTTGATTACGTTTTTTTTTGCACTAGTGTCACTAATGTCCTAAAAGTGGAGGGCCCAACATGATTTAAGTTTACCAGACGTTAAGTTCAAAATCTCAAAATTAGTCGGTTAAAATGTCAAATAAATAATAGTTAAAAACCTAAATTTAGTTAAAGTACAAATTAAACAACAATTTTGATTTTAGAAAATGATTGTGGGTCACGACCTTATACAATATTCTTTTAAGACAAACCATTCTAATTTCGTCAGCATATTATATTTTCTTGACGACTTAAATTTAGGTTTTTAACTTAGTCTTAGCTACCTTATCACATTCTGAATGTTAGTACAAAATTCGTGTTGGGCTTGGTAGCGTGTCAAGTCTCTTGTCGGGTCGGGCCTTCAAATGACTTGGATACTGGATCTTGTACTAGAGCAAGAGAAGTGATGATTTTCTGCACAATTAAAAGTAAACCGTATCAAGTATACAAAGTAAAAAAATCAAACGCTTAACTATAAACAATATTAAGAAAAATTTTAGTTATATACCTCTCATTATCACACACAAAACCACACTTGGTATACTTACTACATTAATGCTGAGTTGAAGCATTTAGCTTCATCAATCAACTTATTTCAATCACTGATATAGAATTAGTTCAATAGTTACTTCAACTAAAACGTGTATAAATTTTAAAAATAATAAGATAAAAACGTTTTTTAAAAAAGTTAAATTTTCAGTTAATTATAAAAGTATCTACTTGACTATTTATTGTATGATTCTATGGTAGCACCCTATGATAAGTCGCATCGTTCGTCCTAAAAGACTAAACATTGCAAAATGATAAAACCTTAACGATCATTTACTTTTTGTTAGCTTAACCTGCTTCAGCAGGACAAGCAGGTCACCGCTAGACACAATGTACGAAATCACCAGGTTTAGTGATTTAATAGGAAAAAAAAGATGGCTACATAGAACGGTAAAAATAGACAAGTTCGATGCATTTTTAAATCATTTGCCCTACAAATTAAACACACAATTTTGATTTTAGAAAATGATCGTGGGTCACGACCTTAAACAATATTCTTTTTAAGACAAACCATTCAAATTTCGTCAACATATTATATTTTCTTGACGACTTAACTAACCAAATATTATTTTACACTCACAAAGGCTTTGTGATCGTTTTCAAGCATTATCTTTGTTAATCTTAGTCTTAGCCATCTTATCACATTTTGATCGTACGTTGAATTCATCTGATTCATCCTTTATCATTGAACTCCATAAAATTATCATTGGTAGAGCCCCAAACTGATCTAACAATGGAAAAAAAATCATCAAAAAGATGACTCTACGAACCCCCTCGAACCTCATGTACTAATATTTCCAATACCAATCCAAGGCCCGGTTAATTGTTTTCTCAAGTTAGCCGAGCTCTTGTGCCTTTCTGGCATCTATGTCACGTTCCTCAATACCGATCATATCCACCGCCCTCTCCTCCGCCACACCAACATCTTATCGCGATTCAGCCGCTACCCCAACTTTCGATTTGAGACAATCCGGGATGGAGTTGATTTTGAAAACCCTGTCTCTGCTACAAACATCAAGGAGGTTATTGAAGGTGCAAATGCTGTGAGTAAACCACTTTTTTCTGAAGTGATTGATGATATCTGGTTAGGTACAGTATGGAAGATCGGAGAGTGACATCGGTAACTAGTTGATGAAGGAACTCGATGCTTTCTTCAGTTTTGCGTTTTAGAAGCTAGGTTTAGAAGATCCTCGAGCTCCTGTGTTTGCTTCCACGACAATTAGTCCATTGCTGTCTACTGGACTGATGTTTTTTTTAATCTTATTAGCATCACATTGTTTTAAATTCAAGGGTTTTAATTTGACCGGGTTGTGTCACCGGATTCACGGTGTCACGGTTTTAACGGTTGTACCGACGCGTCAAACGGTTTTAACCAACTAAGAAAGATTATCCCACATAGAAAAGTGTATATAGAGACATGATATTGTTTCTCGCTCGTTAGTAGTTTTAGGATAAGGAAAAATACGTATGCAGAATCAAATAACTATTAACATTTCTTTTTTATATCTACAAAATCAATCGTGTTCAAAATCCATTTGACGTGAGTCCATTGTTCAAAGAGAGAAAATGTGCTGCTGTCACAAAGAGTACTAAACCAACTCATTTTACCTTAAAGCGATCTTGCTTCAACTTATGCTTTTGACTCATGTTGTCAACATCTATCATTCCCAAAAAACAACCTGTTGTATAATTTTTTAGTTTAACAAACAAAGCTCACATAAGTACAGTGTGTGTGTTTCACAACTAATACAGATTCTTATTTCATCCATCAGTTCAACATTCCTTTTTTCTAGTTAACAAACAATACTCACAAACATAGATTCAACATAGAAGATAACCTCATTATCATTCACCATTCATCATCATCACAGATGGATCTTGTGTGTGTTATCCTACTCCTTCATCTCCCATAAAGAGGAGTCCCTTATCATGCAATTATAAGAAATGAAAGTCAATCGAAGGTATCTTTTAACAGATCAGTGGAAGTGTATGGTTCACACTACACATCAATCTTGTCCATTATATCAACTGATGTTAAGATCGTTCTGATTATTTTTCTTGTATATGTTTAAAACGGTCGGTTTTCGGTTCGACGGTTCACCCGGGTCGACATAATCAGGCGGTCTCAATCGGTTTGACGTTTCAGCGACACCGGGTCTCATGCTAACGGATTTTTGCACCGGTCATCACTCGGTTCCCGGTTCTCAAATACCAGACGCGGTTTGAACCGGTTTTAAAAACATTGCTTTCAACCCTTTATTGAGGCTGGGGAAAGTTCCTTTAAGGATTCTATATATATATTATATTATTATATATAAATAAAACTTTATATATATAGTTATAAGTATTATAGTATATATATATATATATATATATAATTCTATATATAAAGGAAGGTTAAAATAAAAAATATAAATATTCGTGAGAAGGATAATTTTTTTTTTTTTTTTAAATCTCTCGAAATAATTCTAGAAAAATGCCATTTAATCAAATGTATGTTGGTGCAATTAAAATCTTTGTAAACGAAGTTTTTCTAATTTTCGGGTTTTTATACGTTTTTTGAATGCGCAAAAAAAGAAAGTTTGATGCACAAATTTTTTGACTTGTTATAGTTTGATGTGACGCAATAATATTTTGATGCTCGAAAAGTCAAATAAGATTGTAGAGTACTCACAACGAATTTTAGATTGCACAAAAAACTGATTTAATGCAAAAAATTTTTTTTTAATAACATATTATTCTGCAAAACTATCCTACTTTAGAAACTAAACTTCCTTTTACAACTGTTACTTTGCACCATCATACACGATATTGTGAAATTTTTTCAGAATTTTTTGAGAACTCTTTTTATTTAAAAAATAAATCTTTTTATCTTGTCTCACGAATATTTGTTTTTTTGATCTTTAAATCCTGTATAGGTAATGGATCAATGAAAAAAGTACAATTAATTTTTCGTTAACGTGAGAATGTACACTAAAAATGTATTTTTTAACAAGTTGTCGAAAATTTGAAGAAAAATCACAAGTTCGGGTATGTCTGGATGCAATAAAAAAGTTGTGAAAGCAAAGTTTTCTAATTTTGAATTTTTATTCGTTTTTTTTAATGAACATAACCGCAAATTTTGATGCTCAAATGTTTTCAAACCATTGTTTTTGTTTGTATGGGCAATTAAAATTTTGATGCCAACAAGTTCAAAGAAGTTGGTACAAAACGATTTTTTGACGCACAAAAAAACAATTAATGAAATTTTGTTGCACAATTTTTTTTTTGTGTATCAAAAATTGGTTTTTTGTGCATTAAAAAAACGAATAAAACTCAGAAATTTAGAAAACTTTCTTTTATCAAATGTTTTTATTTGCTACCAATATACTCGATCTAGTGGTCTTTTTTTTTTGTGGAATTTTCGAAAACTTTTAAAAATCATGCCTAGTGTCATAATTTCCGAATATTTGTCTTTTTTTTTTTTTTCTTCCTACTTCATATATAATATATATTATCATTATATACTTTGTACAAGTTGATAATATTTTCTTTTTTGAAAAATAGTATATACTTACGATGTTACAAAATATCACTAAAATTGTCACCTAACGAGATAATTCGATAAGTCAATGTGATTGGAGTAGCTCGGGTGTAGTTAGATTAGAGGGGAGCCTCGCCTCACCGGTATAGATGTACATGTTATAATTTGCGATTGTTTTGTTCGAGTTGCTAGGATTCGACCCACGTTTATTCATTATAACATTTCTGAAGATAGAACTTGAGCACAGTAATACATTTGAAAATAAAACATGAGAATAAGAGATCTTCTTCCTTTGAGAGGAGACCATGATGTTAGAACAAAAAGTTTAAACGAGTTTTTGTACATGATCGTAGGTTCGTAATCGTAACTCTAAATCGTTATGTTCTCACAATTGTTTACTTGTTAATTTTTTTTCTTTTGTTTTGTTTCTCATAATAACTCTATATCCTGGTTTTTTAGAGGAAGATATGGACAAGTTGGTAGAAAACGTGCCAGGAACACAACATCTCCTTCGCAAACGGGATCTTGCAGGGTTTTGCCGATTGGATGACATGTCAAACGGCGAAATTCAACGGGTGTTAAAAGAAGCTCTATTAACTCCTCGAACTCAAGGTCTTATAGTCAACACATTTGAAGAACTGGATGCTCTTGTCCTCCCATATATGAGAAAGCTCTGTCCAAATATTTACCCCATAGGACCATTGCACTCTCTCCATAAAGCACGAATATTAGCCAACTCAACACAACCACCAAAAATCTCTTCAAACAGTGTTTGGAAGGAAGATTGTACTTGCTTGTCTTGGCTCGACAGTCACCCTCCAAAAACCGTTGTCTATGTTAGCATAGGTAGTCTTGCGATGATGAAATTTGAACAGTTGCTCGAAATATGGTATGGTTTGGTTAATAGTGGTAAACCCTTTCTATGGGTGAGGCGCCCAGGATCAATCTCCGAGGGGTACGATGAGTCTCATGTTCCAAGTGACTTACTAGATCATACTAAAGAAATGGGGTGTATCGTAGATTGGGCACCACAAGAAGATGTCCTAGCCCATCAAGCCATTGGTGCATTTATGACACATAGTGGGTGGAACTCGACAATGGAGAGTATAGCCGTGGGAGTTCCGATGATTTGTTGGCCATACTTCTACGATCAACAAGTGATTAGTCGATTTGTAGGAGAGGTGTGGAAGGTAGGAGTAGACATAAAAGATACCTGCGATCGGTTGATTGTTGAGAAAGCAATAAGGGACGTGATGGACAACAAAAGAGACATATTTATACAATCGGCAACTTTGTGGGAAAATCTTGCCAAAGAGTCGATAAGCAAGGCAGGCTCCTCGTCCAAAAGTTTGGCTCGCTTGGTTGCTGATATCATATCAGTGAGCTCGACTGTGAAGTAAATTAAACATATCAACGTATGTACTATAATTGTTTTGGGAAAGTCCAAAGGTTGTATGATTTTACATCATAAATAAGGCATGTGTGAACTTTAAACATATCAAATATGTAACTTCAAACTAATTTGAACAAAAATCTGAAACTAAACAAACGACAATTAGGCTTAAGTTATATTGGAAAATCTTCGTATTAACAATCACTTTTTTTTTTGAAACGGCGATTTTATTAGAAACAAAAACTAGCAAGGAGCTAGATTACAAAACAATAATATAGGGGGTTTTGAGCCATTCGTTCCATCCGAACGAGGCTTTAGATCTATACTTACACCAATAAAAAGAACTAGTAATGACATTATCAATAAGCATCGACTTCGAAGGTTTTCTCTCGTCAAATAGGAGCTTGTTTCGATAGATCCAAACGTACCACCAAATGGAATACCAAACTCCTTCGAACATCTTTTTGAGTTTGGAATCCATACGAATTGAAACATGCCAAGACTTCCATTCTGCATATGAGTTCAAGTTTGCGTGATCCAAATTCCACCAGTGACTTGTCCGAAAATAAACAGCTTAAAATTTCTGGAAGAAGTATATTTTTCTTGGAGGTTTCAAGAAACAAATAATTTTTCTGCGGTTGGTATAGTGGCATTTTTTGGATCTCGAATAGTTTATGCATCGTCGCATCAACCCAATGTTTTTTCATGTAGTGTAAAGAATAATATTGTACCTCGACAACATATTAAGCCAGATTTGGTACGATTCAGTTGGATTCATACAGCTCCCTATCCATAAAACTTCAAAGGAAAAATACTCAAAATCCGTCACAAAATGGACAAAACGAGTAATTAAGTCTCTCGGAGCCTCACGTACTAATCTTCCGATACCATTCCCAAGGCCGGTTAATGGCTCTAAGTTAGCGGAATCCTATGTATTTCTGGCATGTAGTAACCTTCTTTACACTGATCACACTCCATCGCCTCTCCTTCGCTTATACTGATGTCTTATCGAGGTTTTAGCCCTACCTAACTTCCGGTTTGAAACAATCCCGGATGGACTAGTGCATTGAAAACCCTGTTCGGAGTGATCGATTTGACGAGGTCCTGGAAGCTGTAAATGGTGTGATTCAAACAGATTTTAGGGAAATGTTGCGTCTCGGGTTGTTAGTTTTGTTGTGGAATTAGGAGTCGAGACGTCGACTCCGGTTGGTTAGCTTTGAACCATTAGTTCCATCTTGCTTGACTCTTGGTTTTTAATCTCAGAAGCTCTTATTGAATCTGGCCATGTTCCTCTCAAAGGTTAGAACTTCGAAACTTTTAATAAATGTGAAATAACAATAAAATGTTACTTTTATATCAGCGTATTTTATAATAATCCTTGGTGATAAACTGTATAGTATTATTTTTTGTGGTAATAGTCCTGTCTAAAATGGCAAATACTTGTATGTTTAAACATTTGCCTTGAGGGAATAGTATAGACTATTAAAGTGATACTCCGTATAACATATTTGATTATCACAGCCGATTGCCGAGGTTTGTGGATGCCTTGTCGCGAACATTATACTTTTGTCCATTTTTATACGTAGTGTACATCCAAATGAATTCAAAACAGATTTTTGAGTTATATCTAATGTAAACTAGATAGTCAAGTATGTTGGGTTTAATCGGTTATAAGTCGGGTTCACGTACGTATGATATGCATGGCAATGCATGACATGGCTAGACTTTTATTAAACAAGTCTTTTATCTTTTATGTTTATAGTTTATAACTTAGTCGAGGATAATTAGAATTGGTAAAAGAGTCCGACCGAGTTTTATGTAACTATATGTGCACGTTGGGTAGAAGAGGTCATGTTTACCTTTTCTTTAGCTAGTAGTAGTGTGCTCCTATTATTATGCTAAACAGTTTCTTGTAAAGGCTATCAATAGTCTTAGGTTTATTCAATAGAGTGTACAAGAATATCAGTAAACCTTTCTGCAAGTTTATTCTTCATTTCACATTCGTGAGTTTTGAGGCTTGATATTCTACATGTGGCATCAGAGCCTCGTTCGATTAAAGGCGGGTTTGAGAGTCGGTTTCAAGAGAAGGTGTAGCCCTTCGGGGCGGACACAGCGGAACCGTGTTTTGTCTTTAAGGGGAGATGGGTTGTTTTTGGTGTTGATCAGTTTCCTTGTTCGTGGAAGGGGCTGCATGCTACCTTTGATCAGTTGTTCCATGTTGAAGAGACTAATCGACGAGAGTGCGTGAAACGAACGGGAAGGATCTGTCAAAGCAAGTGGCTTTGGATTGGGTTCGTTCTGCAAGTGAAAGAAGATCGTAGAGTGTGTGTCTTCTTGGTCGGTGGAATAGGTCTCTTGGAACATGTTTGATCGGAAGAGAGTTGTAGCTGTGGCTAATATTTTGTGATCGTGTTTGTTCGTCGCGAGACACTAACCAAAGGCGAGATAAACGGACGGGAAGAGTCGGGAAAGAAAAAAGCAGGTGGCTTTTGATTCAGTTCGTTTTGCAAATGACAGAAGACGGTAAAGACAGGTGTGACCTTGTCTTCTTGATTGGTGGAAAAGTGCTCTTGGAATAAGCTTGCGTGAAGATGTTAGGGGTTGTGATGGTTCCACCCTTATTGACATGTTTGTGTGATTAACCGAAGGCGCGGAAAAGACGAGCGGAAGAAAATCAAAGCAGGCGGCTTTGAGTTCGGTTCGCGTTGCTGGTATTAGAAGACGGTAGAGGTGGTGGTCACCTTGTTTTCTTGATCGGTAGAAGAATCTCATGGAATAGCATTGATCGGCAAAGGTGTGGTTGTCAAGACAAGAAGACAATGAAGAAGCAACACGATGTGAACATTATGGCTGTGGAAGTTCAAATCGGGTGGCTTTGGACGTGGCCGGGGAGGAGGTCGTGAGTCCAGGAGAAGTCGGGATGGTAATGAACGTCTCCCACAGGAATGCCATGTTACATGCTACAAGTGTTGTGAACGATTGAGCAAGTGACTTTGGACATGACCAAGGTGGAGGTCGGGTGTCCGGGAAAGGTCGATAATCGAGATGGTTCGAAAAGAAGGTGATGAAGACTATTGTGAATGGACGGGTAAATAACCGATTAAGGGGGTGATTGTTGGGTTTAATCGGTTATAAGTCGGGTTCACGTACGTATGATATGCATGGCAATGCATGACATGGCTAGACTTTTATTAAACAAGTTTTTATCTTTTATGTTTATAGTTTATAACTTAGTCGAGGAAATTAGAATTGGTAAAAGAGTCTGACCGAGTTTTATGTAACTAGATGTGCACGTTGGGTAGAAGAGGTCATGTTTACCTTTCTTTAGCTAGTAGTAGTGTGCTCCTATTATTATGCTAAACAGTTTCTTGTAAAGGCTATAAATAGTCTTAGGTTTATTCAATAGAGTGTACAAGAATATCAGTAAACCTTTCTGCAAGTTTATTCTTCATTTCACATTCGTGAGTTTTGAGGCTTGATATTCTACAAAGTATTCAAAGCTTTCCATCTGTGTGATGGATTTTGATGCCTCAAATACATTACACTGTAAATGATAAGGCCTTTAAAATTTGCAGGTCATGTGTCATTTCAAACCTTACACGCCCTTAAATACGGATGTGAGACCTATTAAAAGAACATAATGTATAATATCATTCTGGTTGTATCTGAATTCCTAGTAGCCTTTCATTTTCTTGTTCAATTTTTCAGAGAATGATGATTTAGAGGAGCTAGTAGAAAATGTACCCGGGACCGAACATGTTCTTTGAAAACGAGATCTTGCTCTTTTTTGTCGTTTCAATGACCTATCACATCCTGAAATACAGCGTGTCTTAGAAGAAGCTCGAATCATTCCTCAAGCTCAAGGTCTCATACTCAACACATTTGAACATTTGGATGGCCTCATACTTCCACACTTACGAAAGCTTTGCCCAAATATTTACACCATAGGCCCATTGCACTCTCTCCACAAAGCTAGACTCGTGTCCAACATGACACCAACAATACCAGAAATAACCTTCTCAAACAGTGTGTGGAAAGAAGATAGAACTTGCTTGGTGTGGCTCGACCAACACCCTCCAAAAACCGTTGTTTATGTTAGCATTGGTAGTCTTGCAATTTTGACTTTTGACCAACTAATCGAAATATGGTATGGTTTGGTTAATAGTAAGAAACCCTTTTTATGGGTGAGACGTCCGGGGTCTATCGCTGGTGTGTATGACGAGTCAATGGTTCCTATTGAACTATTGGAAGCTACGAAAGAAATGGGGTGTATTGTAAACTGGGCACCACAAGAAGATGTCCTTGCACATCGAGCCATTGGTGGTTTTTTGACACATTGTGGGTGGAACTCAACCCTAGAGAGTATAGTTCAGGGTTTTCCAATGATTTGCTGGCCATTCTATGTGGACCAACTAGTGAACAGCCGATTTGTGGGAGAAGTATGGAATGTCAGAATAGACATTAAAGATACTTGCAATCGGCTTACTGTTGAAAAGGCGGTGAGGGATGTCATGGACTTGAAGCAAAGGCCTTTACTCAATCAACAAGTACTTGGGAAAATCTTGCGAAAGAATCGAGAAGCGAGAAGGGCTCGTCATCCATGAGTCTGGATCGTCTGATTGATGATATAAAAGCAATGACCAATGCGTATCATACAGCCACATAGTTAAGAGTACACAAGTTACGCGGTGTGGCATTTCTTTTCGAGACTGGATTTTTTTAGAGCACATTTGGTTCAGTTTCGTAACGTTTTTTCTTCATCATATGTCACATTATTTAAGTGTTGCTGAAGTAAAATAATCCTCTTCTAACTCTAATTATTCCTTTGTCATAAGGCTCAAATCATCATACATCTTCAACTTCTTTACGGAGTACATTTCTTTAAATAAATGAGGCCCTCTAATATAAATGCTAAATAAATAGCGTCATCGGTAATAATTACAACGCAAAATTATAAACTAAGGCATCAATTATGAAAAACCTTTTAAAAAATTAATACAATTAATATATTAAGTTATAAACTTTTTGATATTATATATAAATCTATGTATACTATGGATATACCTATTCAAAAACATTTCCATAACATAAAACACGTACAACCAACATTTAATAAAAGAAAAATAAAAAAGAAATTAGTAAATAGTTAAGACCTTTTTAAAATCATAGACATTTTCATTCCACCTATGATTGAAATGATTTATCACTATGATTTACAAATTCTTTAACCTCTTCAAAATGTTTTAAACCTATTAAAAAAATACAAACGATAAGTGATGCTCTATTACTAAAAGTCGTTATCATGCTAGCATTAAAATCTTTACTTTTTTTTCAATTTAGCTTAAAGTTAAAGTTACACCTAATAGCAAGATGCTTGTGAAAATGTACAAATTCATACGTGAACTTTCAGGAAAGTATATCTTTTATTCTATTTAATTATTTTAGTTGTGGTTATTTTTTTTTAACTTAAGAGGTTATGCTTGCTGAGCATTACTTCTTTGGCCAGCTCACACACGATTTCTACTCAAGAAGTTGCCCGAGGGTTTTTGAGGCGGTTGGCTCAGAGGTTCGATCTGTTGTGTCAAGGAAAAAGCGCACGGGAGCATCCCTCCTTAGACTCCATTTCCATGATTGTTTTGCGAATGTATGTACTTTGCATTTTAAATATGATACAATTTCTAGTTAGACTGACTTTGGCCCATTTGGGTGTAAAATAAGAAGTGCACATAGTTAGTGTACATGACAATGACAAATTGGTTTATTTTAGCTATATGAATGGATGAACTTAACATTGATCGTTTTGATTTTTCATACCCCTTGCACTGTAAAATTACGAAAAACTACCCTCATTTAAAAAAAACTCGCGCTTCGCGGCGAAGCGCGGGTTACAAACCTCGTTTCTTTAAATAAACGAGGCCCTCTGATATAAATGCTAAATAAATAGCGTCATCAGTATTAGTTACAACGCAAAATTATAAACTAAAGGCATCAACTATGAAAAACCTTTTAAAAAATTAATACAATTAATATATTAAGTTATAAACTTTTTGATATTATATATAAATCTATGTATACTATGGATATACCTATTCAAAAACATTTCCATAACATAAAACACGTACAACCAACATTTAATAAAAGAAAAATAAAAAAGAAATTAGTAAATGGTTAAGACCTTTTTAGAATCATAGACATTTTCATTCCACCTATTGGTTTACAAATTCTTTAACCTTTTCAAAATGTTTTAAACCTATTCAAAAACAACGATAGTAGATGCTCTATCTACCTAAAAGTCGTTACATTGCTAGCATTAAAATCTTTACTTTATTTTCAATTTGCTAAAGTTAAAGTACATCTAATAGCAAGATGCTTTTGAAAATGTATAAATATCATACCTGAACTTTAAAAAATATCAACATGGTACACATACTTTCAAAATCCGTTCACTTATCATATCAAACTTCTTTTTAATACGTAAAAGTTCACATTATATGTACAAGACATGTCACTAATCACTGTCAATTTTCTTTTGTGTATAACTAGTTATATTCTTTAATTCGCTTCACCATCTACTTATACTACTGGAAGTGCACATTTTTTATGGACCAAAAGTGTGGAACATTTGGAGATCTTGGAACGCTAGCATCTTTCAAAATGGTCACCCGCGAAAGGATGAAAGAGTTGATTCGATGAAGGAAATTTGATTTTTATCGATTTGTAATCGTAGTAGAAAGTTTGGTTCTTATTGGACCAAATGACTTATAGAACCTATTCAAATGGGTTGTATTTTTTTTATAGTCTCTAGTTTTTCCTTTTTCTAATGAAGTTGGCCATTTCAAAAAAAAATAGCAAGACGCTTGGCACATATAACGGCAAAGATAGTAAGCAGATATACGATCTAACACGTATACTAAGAAGACTCCTAATCACTTATTACAGTGAAGTTTTTCAATCTCTATATTGTTTTCGCTTACTTGTTCATGTTTAGGTTTTCTATATGTTAGTCATGTTAAAAAATGATGTGCCACGTGCAGTGACAAACGAACGGGGGTGTCGCGGTGTCACAAGGCACCGATTAAATTTTGCTTTGCAGTGTTAAATTTTTTTAAAAACCTCGATTTTAGCTAAACACATCTGGTTCTAATAACTTGTGTCTACTATTATGGCTTAAATTTATCATGCACCCGATCCTTTTTAGTCATGGTTCCTTCCCTGGCCACGTGACTGCCAAATTATTTAAAAATCAAACACATGGCACATTTCATATATTTTCTCACATAATGTAATAATGACCTTTTTTCAAGAAAAAAATGAATACATACGCATCTACGTATACATGTGATAATTTTTGGAGCTCCACAATTTGGGTGCCTCGGCCGGTTTTTCATTTCGTTCACCTTTGACGGCACTAAATATCTACATGAGTGAAATGAAATCGTAATATCACTTTTGCATTGTACCTAAGTCGAAGTCATTGCAGCCAATGTGTCTAGAATGAGTTACTGGTCCCATAACTGCTTGTAAAAGCTCTTTCGTAGCCCCAATTAATGTATCTTGTACAGTAGTAGTAGTAGTTATGCTTTTTATCGGCTTGCTAGATGGTAACTAAATTGTTGTTAGCAGTATGGGGTGCATATATTCTTACTTTTCATTTCGTTCTGATTTTTTATTATATCAGATAGGTCGAAATATCCGTTAAAAACATGGGTATGTTTAACGAGATAGGATGGAGGGGTTGAAGCCGGAGCTTATATTATAAGTTTGTAGCTTGAGCTTATATTTTTATAAAACTGTTACGCGAATTAGTTTGAACTAAAGCTTATTGATGTAAAATCGCATAAAATACATCAAATCAAATTAAATTAATATATATTTTTAGGTTTTGCGTGATAATCAATTACGGGTATATTTTAAGGGTGTTTACGGAATTTGACTAACTATATGTCATATAAGCTTGTTTCAATTGACTTACAGAGCTAGGTACCGTAGTGCCGATGGGCTCGTGCCATTAGGAAAAAGTGGAAAAAAGTACTGACACGTCAGCAAAAACCCCTATGGCACCAGAAATCCTTTGGCACCACATTTTCTGCGGTATCCCTTGGCACTAGAAATTGGCACTAGAAAATGTGGTGTCGTTGGCCTAATTTTTTATTTTTTTCAATTATATAAAATAAAACATACACTATATAACTAAAATAAACTTCATTAAAATTAAAACACATTACATAAATAAAAAAATATATACATAAAAATAAAAAACATAGTACGTAAACAAGAAATAAAAATTACAAACTAGTGATTATTCCATAAATGCTCCACAAAGTCATGTAGAAGATCGTTGTGCGCTTTTCTATCTCGAATTTCTTTTGTCTTCCTAACATGTAAATCGCATCTTTCGACCCAGGTTCGTTGAATTTTCGACTCTGGACTAACGAACATATCTCTTATATTCACTTCAAATCCTTCATCGTCCAATATCATGTTATGTAATATTATACAAGTCATGATTCTTTTCAGCACGTTGATTTGGTAAGCATGAGCGGGTTGTCATATAATTTCCCAACGACCTTGTAGGATTCCAAAAGCTCATTCAATATCTTTTCTTGAACTTTCTTGACCTCTTTTATACTTCAAGGTTTTTTCATCACCTGTAATAGAAAAGGTTTTGACAAACGTAACCCATGCTGGATAAATACCGTCGGCTAAATAGTAAGTCTTATTGTATGTATGTCCGTTTACTACAAATAGACATTCTGGAGCTTTATCGGTAAGTTCATCATCAATTAATGGGGAATCATATAAAACATTAAGATCATTATTTGCCTCCGGAATCCTAAAATATGCATGTCAAATCCATAATTTTTTATTCGCAACTGCTTCGAGTTGGGTATTTATGATCCTTTCTTTTGAATTGCCCATGTAAGGACTTTGGGCAGTTTCTTCACTCCCAATGCATACAATCAATACTCCCGAGCATTCCCGAGAGTCCATGTTTTTCTTCGTGCAATTCATATGTTTTTTCAGTATCCACTGAAGTGGATTTTCTTAAAAAAATTTCAACGTATAAAACATGTATGCATTTAGTAAAGTTCTCTAAACAATGTCGTGAACAACGTTCAGCAATTTACAAGTACTCATTAAATGCATCAGGTGCAATGTCGTACACCAGTTGGCGTATGGCGGACGTGTACATCAAAATAGGACCAATACTTAAACGACCGCTAGCATCGTAACGTTGTCTTAAAAAATAAAAGTACTCGGGAAGAGGCTGAGCATCATATCTTAAGGTATCGTTGAGTATTTTATTAAAAAGTGTAGAACTCATACGATACCTTCATCTAAAATTCTCTTCCGGATATTTAGGAAGAGTCTCATCGTCGCCAAAATAGTCGTTGATTAGTCGTTGTTCCGCCTCTTCTCGTTCACGAGGTATGTATGTCCTCATCCCCTTTTGGAGTCGATCCCGAACCCCCTACTTCTTGCTCACACAAAGCTATAAATTGTTCATACACCGCATAATCCCGCATATATCGATCCCGATCGCCTTAAAAATAAATATCATAATGATCATATGTGTTGGTGGTGTCAAGATTGTTTGGATCATAGGTGTTGAAGGTGTTGAAGGTGTTTGGATTGTTTGGATCCATAGTTGAAAGAAAATTGAGTATTATTGAAGTAGAAAATGTATTGGAAGTGTGTGCGTGAAGTATGAAATAATAAGGAGGTATTTATAAGGTTTTTAAAAGGTAAAAAATAAATTGGATAAATTACACAGTTGGTCCCTAAACTCCACCCCATTTGCCTGTTTGGTCCCCAGATAACGGGGACTCTCATACGGGGTCCCTATTTGACACTATAGTTACTCGTTTGGTCC
The DNA here is from genome assembly GCA_026074375.1 of Tanacetum coccineum. NCBI lineage: Eukaryota > Viridiplantae > Streptophyta > Magnoliopsida > Asterales > Asteraceae > Tanacetum > Tanacetum coccineum. The sequence continues at coordinate 22,492 of BQNB010031709.1, read as the reverse complement.
CTGGCACTCCGTTATGGGTAACGGTAGTTATCTCCGTCGTTATCCTTGCCACGTCGCCCTTTTCTTGAAGGGTAATAGCCTCATTTCACAATTATTTTTGGTTGCACGTTTGGTCTCTGGCCTTTAGTATACTACAGTAACCTTTACTGTTCTAGTTTTTTGTCGTTTTGCGTTCGTGCATTTGGTCCCTCTCATCTATTTTTTTCCCTCCCTCCCTTATATATATTCCCGCCTATTCTTATTACGTTAGAAACCTAACTTGTCCTAAAATCCGATTGCCACCCTATAAATAACTAGTTACAATCCTACTATTTTTTTCTGAAAAAAATGAACTGTTTCGAGAAGATTGCAAAGGATGCAAAGGTTATTGAAATTGATAATCAATTGCTAGTCTTAATCAAAAGACAAGTGGAGACTAAGTTGATGCTTGAGGTGAAGTTTAGAGATCTATGTGAGGAGGTATCTAACTTTGTTAAAGAAATTGAAGACGTGGTAAAGGAGGTTGAGCGGTTAAGTTGTAAAGATGTGGCAAAGGAAACTGTATGTTTGCTCAGACATGGACAAAAGCGTGAGTTGTATATGATGACGCGTCTTCAGATGATGGTGGATGAATCCTATCTTAGTGTTCGTGAGAAGCATACCTTTGTTAGTAAGATGAATTTAGGGAGACTAGATTAGGTTTTAGTTGGTATTTGGTTTCCGGTGGTTTACTTGTATATTTGTTGTTTGAGTATGTGATTTAGTAATTATGTTTGTTACCATATTATAAGATTTTCAAATGATTTGTATGTAGTAATCAAAGTAGTATTTTTTTTAAACTACCCAAGTTGATCAAATGAAAGGAAGGATAATCAAATATCCCCTGTTGGTTCCTAATCCAGATTGATTTGTAAAAGTCAAACTTATCCAAACATCAACATACAATAGTACTCAATCCTGATTACAACACAAATCTATGCAATGCTGTAAAAGTTATTACATTACTGTAAATAACATAAGAAAGAACAACAGAAAACACGATATAATTACAACATCATCCATTTAAATTTTCTTCATGGTTTTCAACAAATTCCCTTTTTTCAAAGATATGCATCTGAGTTTTGTTGATGTGCAGCATTAATTGTTGGTGCATCTCCGTCTTGCGATGTTCAACTTCCTTGTAAAAAGTAACAGCTTTCCATGCACGCATACCCTTTTTAACCTTTAACTCGTCAATAATTCCCCGCCTTTTTTTCAAACTTTTGTCAACGTCTTTCACAACATCCAACAGTTTTCGTGCTATTTGATTGTCGTTCGTAACCTCCCGATCGATGGTAGATTTGCTCCACTGTGTGGAGTATTGGTTTAGAAGAAAGGGAAGATGATTCTTTTTTGGTAATCAATATATCTAGAAAGCTTATAAAATACAACATCATATCAAAGACTATCAGTCAGATCTTTGATATTGGTTCAAATAAAATGGATGATGAATATGAGTTCTTTCCAGCTTATAAAGTTGATCATTACACTTATGAGTTCATTCCGTCTTTTGCAAGTGTTTGAGGGATAAAGCTTTGTCAAATGTTTGTTATAATTTGTTGTTACAATTACTCCATTACGTATTGACGGGTCTGTCCAATGCTTAACTCATTTAGTTACCAATGTATGAATTAGTTACCTTTTTGGTTGTTTGATCATAACTTCAATGGTAGGCGATGTAACACTTTATGTTTAAAAATCTAAGTTTTTGCTAATGTACCTTATGTCTACTTTCATAATGTTGCTTGAAGTGTTGTGTTACTATGTTTTGATAAGTTTGACTTTTATAAGTCCAATTTGAGTGGTGTCAAGTATAATACCAGTTTTAATACTACAACTCAAACTATCCAAAGCTGTGTTAGATTTAAGGGACCAACGGTGATAGTTTAAACTATCCAAAGATAGTTAAGGGTGTGTTTGTTTATTGCCTAAAAATACTTGCATTCCAAATTTTGTCCATGCGTCGTATTCTCTATTTAATGATGAGTCAGATTGGTGTGTTCCCAAAGTGATATAACACACTATTTGTATTCCATTTTAGTAATAATTCCGGCAACAACTTAAAAAATCACAATATATCGGCGATGATGTAGCAAACTCACAGCACACGTGGTCGAGAAAACTCTGCACAACCACATCTCGTCTTTACAAATGATGACCTTCTACTGAAATATTAATCCGATTACCTATTCTTCGTATCCACCTCTTTACAACCGTATCAAAACAATGGCTACAAATTCTCACTTCCCCTTATTCCACCGATAGACGCAGGAAAATCCGTAACCTTGATCCTCCTGCTGGTATTTTTGCTAATCACTTTAGATCTTTATTTGAATGTGATTTTGTGTCGTTAGATTTGAGACTTAACTCAAAAAAATCCACTATGGATCACTCATTTGGTTTCGCTGAAGAAGTTGATCATGTTAGGATATTGCAGTCTTGCAATGGTTTGCTTCTGTGTATTGGTTCGGCATGGCCTATTTTTTATTACGTCTATAATCCATCCGCAAATTTGTTTAAAAGGCTTTTGTAACCAAATTACTACTTGCGTGATGATTCATGTTTTTTTAGCAGTGGTGTATTTAGATTGGCATTTGATCTTATAAAATCAATTTACTACAAAGTGGTGCAAGCTGGAGGCGAATCTGGTGTGACTTAGATTCAAATTTACTCTTCAGAGATAGGGAATTAGAGCTTCTGCAGAGACCGGTTCAGCTAGTTCAGTTTTGATCATTTTGAAAGTGCAATCTATTGGAATGACGCCTTCCATTGGCTAGAGGGGTTGAATAGAGAGCTTAAGCATTGCAAATTAAATATTGAATACTATGACCATCCAATTATGACAAGCTTAGAAATCCCTTATAGGTTGCATAAGGGAAGGAACTTCTTAGAGTCTTTTGGCGAACCTAGTGATGATCCAATTTTACTGCTCATGAAAATACCTCATATGTTGCATCTTGAAGGGAAATTCTTCTTCTTGTATGCAGAGATGATATTGGCTCTACAGAGTTTACTATCTACGAGATGATGAAAGGGTCTTTCGTGTGGTCGATTAGGTACCTTGTTAATATTGTGCACTTCCTGAAGGATGGTCGATTCGGATAGGTGTTTGGAGTATTTGTTTGGGAGAAGGGGAAGAGGATGCTTTTGTGGTGATAAACTTATCCAGAAAGGTTGTAAAATACAACCTAACATCAAAAACTAACACTAAGATCTTTGATATTAGATCTAATCAAATGGATGATGATGATGTTGCTGCTGCTGATGATGATGATGCGGTTCTGTTCATTTTACCTTTTGAAGTTGATCCTAACCTTTATGAGTTCACTCCGTCTCTTGCAAGTGTGTGATTATCGGTCTTTGTAAAATGGTTGTTAGAATTTGATGTTAAAATTAGGCCATTGGGTATTTCGGGTCTGTCGAATGCCTACTTAAAATTGTAATCTTTTGATTTTTGCAGTAATATGTAATGTTAAATTTTACTTTTACATGTCAATCACTCTATTTAGTTTTGTAAATACTAAAACCCACAATGGGGTATATCACTCACAAGTTGGGTGTTTTTGCGAAAAGGAAACGAGAGGGAAAAAAAGACGTGAGGGACCAAACGCCCGAACGCTAAACGACAAAAACCCGTAAGAGTTAACGCTACTGTAGTAAAATAAGGGCGAGTGACCAAACGTGCAACCAAGAATAATAGTGAAAAGACGATTCTGCCCTTCAACAGAAACAGGACGTGGCAAGGATAACGACGGAGATAACCGTCGTTCCCCATAACGGAGTGCCAGGGACCAAACGGGTAACTACAGTGTCAAATAGGGACCCCGTATGAAAGTCCTCGTTATCTGGGGACCAAACGGGGTGGAGTTTGGGGACGAACAGTGTAATTTACCCAATTGAATTTTTTGAGGTATTTTAATAAAAAATCCGCTCCCCTACCATTTAAAAACGGTCATATTTCAAAAAAAATCAACCGCGATGGTTGTTAAGTACGGCGCGAGGCCCAATATGGTGCGCCGTTGGCAAACCGTGGCTGGTGTCATGGCGCCAACCTTACCGGCCCACGTACTGAACCCTCTTAAGCTAATGGAAGCTTAGGATTTACAAAAGCTTATATAAGCCTATATGAAGAAAAAAACCCTTAATTTTTGACAATAACAAAACTAGATAACTAAGAAAGAGACACGTTTATTGCTAAAAGATAAGTAGAGCACTATTTTGGACAAAAACTCCAAGAATCAGCGGGGATGAATTTGGTCCCAACTTGCCACTTGCATCTTGTGTAATTTACAACATACAAAATGATATGTAGTCTGTACTCTGTAGCGGTATTAATTTCTTGCTACAATGGTTTTAGCAAAGCCGGGCTCTAATAAAAGGTTTAGGATTAAGATCCTCTAAAGTTGATATGAACTTTACCGGTAAATTTCTCTCAAACAAATAAAGGGAATCGGGTCGCTCAGTAGGCCTCACTATTATTTTTGTGAAAGAACTTTACCGGTAAAGTTTATATCAACTTTAGAGGATCTCTATCCAAAAGTTTAACGTTTAGAAATTTAGATTGTTGTTATATATCATCAGTAAGCTCTGCGAAACATTCTTCCCATACATGTTCTGGTCTAGATAAGCTGTCAGAAGTAATAAGCATAACAAAAAGTGTTCGACAAAATGAACCAGTAGCCACGTGATACATGGCTAATTTACGTAATGAAATTGTACACGATTATATTTAACATTAAACAAATTAAATTGATGTTGGGATGATATGTTTTGTAATTTTCGTTTAAACCTTATGTGTATCTTTTTTATGACCGTTAACAAAGATCTTCGTTGGTTTCTTCACGTGTGGACAAAGTTGCATTTGTTGGGTCCTTGTCGAATTTTATTCATTTACCTTGCTAACATTTTAGGGGTCTCGGATAGTTGTGCAGTAGGTGCCGTTGCACAGGGCCTCAACTTAAAAGGGGTCACATTATTATTAGTATTGCATATAAATACGTATAATACTATACATATATGAGCAATATAATTCAAGTTTATATGCAATTTCTTTTTAGTTTACAAGTGTAATAGGGCTTCTATGTTGTTATTGCCTAGGGCCACCGACAACCACGAGACGAGTCTGATTTTACTGTATAAGATTACAAATATATTTCACTAACTCACAACAACAACAAAAATATCATTGTTCAAAGCAATAATCAGAGCTCCAGTTTTTGTACGTTTGCATTCATGGACAAAAAAACACAGTCACCGTCGCACGTTCTTATCTTTCCGTTTCCGGCACAAGGCCATGTCAACTCCATGTTAAAGTTGATGATCATCCAATTATGACAAGCTTAGAAATTGGTCATGAGTTGCATAGATGAAGGAACTTCTTAGAGTCTTTTGGCGGACCTATTAATGATCCAATTTTACTGCTCATGGAATTACCTCATATGTTGCATCTTAAAGGGAAATTTTTTTGAATCATGTGGGTGTCTTCTTCTTGTATACAGAGATGATATTGGCTCTACAGAGTTTACTATCTACGAGATGATGAAAGGGTCTTTCGTGTGGCCGGTTAGGTACCTTGTTAATATTGTGCAATTACCGAATCCACTTCCTGAAGGATGGTCGATTCGGACAGGTGTTTGGAGTATTTGTTTGGGAGAAGGGGGAGAGGATGCTTTTGTGGTGATAAACTTATCCGGAAAGGTTGTAAAATACAACCTAACATCAAAAACTAACACTGAGATCTTTGATATTGGATCTAATCAAATGGATGATGATGATGCTGCTGCTGATGATGATGATGATGATGCGGTTCTGTTCATTCCATCTTTTGAAGTTGATCCTAACCTTTATGAATTCATTTCGTCTCTTGCAAGTGTGTGATTATCGATCTTTGTAAAATGGTTGTTAGAATTTGATGTTAAAATTAGGCCATTGAGTATTTTGGGTCTGTCGAATGCCTACTTAAAATTGTAATCTTTTGATTTTTGCAGTAATATGTAATGTTAAATTTTACTTTTACATGTCAATCAGTCTGTTTAGTTTTGTAAATTCTAAAACCCACAATGGGGTATATCACTCACTAGTTGGGTGTTTTTGCGAAAAGAAAATAAGAGGGAAAAAAAGATGTGAAAGACCGAACGCGCGAACGCTAAACGACAAAAACGTGTAACAGTTAACGCTACTGTAGTAAAATAAGGGTGAGGGACCAAACGTGCAACCAAGAATAATAGTAAAAAGACAATTTTGCCCTTCAAGAGAAACACGACGTGGCAAGGATAACGACGGAGATAACCGTCGTTACCCATAACGGACCCATAACGGAGTGCCAGGGACCAAACGGGTAACTACAGTGTCAAATAGGGACCCGTATGAAAGTCCTCGTTATCTAGGGACCAAACGGAGTGGAGTTTGGGGACGAACAGTGTAATTTACCTAATTGAATTTTTTGAGGTATTTTATTAAAAATTCTGTTCCTCTACTGGTATGTGTTTAATTACACATACCTTTATCCGGTGAATCCGGACTTAAATGACTAAAAACGTACGAGAACTACATTGTATTTGTATGTTTTGCATTTGTATTATGCAGGTAATGGATATCCAAGAAAATGACAAAAATCGAAGCCAAAACGACAAAATCGAGCACGAGAACAGAAAGAGCGTGAAAGAAAAGTCAAGTCAAAGCCAAAAGTCAACAAAAAGTCAAAGTCAAATCAAGTCAAAGTCAACCCCGGGAAGTGGATTTGGAAAGAGCGTCGAAAACCAAACCCGAAAACCTAAACTGCCAAAAGTGGGCCCACCCGTACCCACCTAGTGGGCCCGGGACAGCCCACTTATACTTTATACACTTTAAACTTTAATAGAAACCCAAGTCCATTTTTATCTATACCCGGCCTAACAACACTAGCCCAACATCACCTTTTATAACACTCCCGGTACCCTTTTAAACTCACCCCCGTTTGTCCTTTAAGGACTAACGGTGAAACATTTATAAACTCCAAAGGACTAAAGTTGCAATATACTCATATAAAATGGAGGGACCATTCTTGCCAATCCCTTAAACTTTCACCCTGCACCAATCAAACAAACAGGCAACCCCTTTTCCCGCTAAACCCCATTTTCACTGTTCACCCTCCATCCCCAAAATTACTCTTACCCCGAGGTTAATCCCACTTAAAACCCCTTCTAGAAGCCAAGAATGATGCAAGAGATGACGTCTTTGGGCTCTGACATGTTGGCGATCCAAGGCAATCATTAGGGAATGATTGCGTGGACACAATCAAGGGTTGTGATGGATTTAAAGAAGCACAAGATGATTTAAAGGGCCAAGATTGATGCTGCTTTTCCTCTCACACAAGAAAACCAGCTAAAGACCTCGAAGCATCTATCCTATCCTATAAATAGAGGGCTTAACCCTTGTAGTGTAGAGAGTTTTTTTAGTCTCTTTTTAAGTGTAGTTTTTATTTAAGTTTTTAAAGTTATTATGTATTTCAAATTCCTTGTAAAAGTTTAAGTTTTTAATGAAAAGTTTGAGGTATTGTTCTTAAGATTCTGTGTTTGATCATTTAATATAACCTGTTAAGCTTTTTAAGCTATGATGCAGCTTATTGATCTGACCTAAAAGCTTCACTAAGCTTTTAGCTTCTTAATCTTTGCCTTTGTTTACTGTTTTTATCACTTTTATTAACTGTTTTACTTATAAAAATCTATAAAATACCAAAAATATCAAGAAACTCTCATGGAGCATGGTAAATATTGGATGGCCATGGGTTAGTGCTTATGTGGATAAGCTATAGGATGTTTATGAACTGATTTGGGTACTTTAGTGATTCACAAAAGCTTGGACTTTTGTAAGTCTTCTTTTATCTATTTTTAGCTTATCTACTCTAGAACTGCTTATTGTTGCTTATTGCCTTTTCTTATTTGCTTATTTGTGCTTTGTTATGATGTCTAATGCTTATGAATGCTTAGTTGTAGTTTAAAATTTCATTTGTGCAAGTGTTCTTTAAAATCTGTCTTAAATAGCTTATCTACTTGCATAATCTGTTTCAGCTTATTTGAGTGCTTATTTGTTATTAAGATTTGCTTAATATTGCTTGTTTTACTTATTTAACATCTGGTCTTTTGAATGTGTGCTTTAAATAAGCATTAATCTCTTTAAAAAAGCTAAAACAGTTTTTAAAGGGGTGTTTGGTTTAACCTGTTTAATGGGTCAAAATGGGTCAAAATTGCATCTTTACTCTTGGGTCAGTTTAGCTTAGCTTTAATTAGTCCTAAAATTCAGTTTGTTTAGGTTTTTAAGTGTTAAATCTCATTTTCAAGGTGTTAAGAGTTTGATGTTTGAAACTGTTGGTTTATAGCTTATTTTAGTTGCTTATTTGATTGTGCTTTTGCTTATTGTTGTTTTTGTGTTGTTTTTGTGTTTATGCATGTGTTAAAACAGGTTATAAACAAAGCTCTATAGCCTGCATTTGTTATTTGTGTTTTACCAAAACTGTCAAGTATTTGCTAAGTATTGAAAAAATTTGAGAAATGGCTTTTTCATTTGCTTATTGTTGCTTATCCTGAATTTCAAAATGCTTTTTGAGTGTTGATTATTGTTCTTTGAGGTCTAAAGTTAATCTGTTTGTAGGTTATATAGTCATAAGGATCTGTTTGTGTGCTTATTTTTAAGCTCAAAAGTGTGGTTTTGTTAAGATTGCAAAAGTTATCAAAAATTTGTCTAAGTGTTGAGTCAGTGTGAGATAGCCTTTTCATGAAGCTTTTTAAGTGCTTATTTGAATTTCAAAATGCTTTTTCTTTGTTGCTTATTGTAGCTTTTTGGCCATTCTTCTTAGTGGTATAAGCCACTAAGCCATAAGGATCCTTTTGCTAGCTTATTTTTAAGCTAGAAAAGTCCCTATTGGCCTTTTTGCTTATCAGTTTTGGCCAAAAGGCTCATTTGCTTATTTAAGCTTATTTGCTTATTTCTTTTGCTTATTTAGGTTTAGTGTTGCTCATTAGGATAGGTTTAGCTTAATTCAGCTTATTTGCATTAGGATAGAGCTTATTTAAGCTTATTTTCATTCTAGCTTAAAAATTTTAGTGTTAAAACTCTTTTGTTAATCTGTCATTTTCTAGCTTATTCTAGCTTAACCCCTTTGCTTATTTTTGTTTGTTTATGCTTATTAGGTATAGCTTTTTAGTTATTTTCAGCTTATTAGCCCTTCTTCTAGCTTAATAGCTTAAAAAGCCCAACAGTTAGCATTTTCATAGCTTAGTGAAGTTTAGGCTTATTCTTTCTTTAGACAGCTTATTTAGTGCTTATTCGTGGTTAATAAAAAAGGTTGTTTTACAAAAGTTGCTTATTTTTAATCCCTCTAAAAAGTTGTAAAAAAATGGCATGTAAAAAACATTTGGGAATTGGGGGAAGTCAAGGGTGAGCAGGACTCGAACCCGAGACCTCACCCCTATTCGACCAAACGTTTTATACACACCACACGCACTACCAACTCGCCCTTGGGACTTTTTCAGTTTAAGTTTGCAAAATTTATTCTTTATAGTAGTTTTAGGCTTTTTAGTTTATATTTTAGCTTATTTCACAGCTTATTCGATAAGCTGTTTTTCCCATCTTATTTTTATTAGATACCTCACTGTTCAAGCTACTTTTCATAATTTTTCCAGTTTTTTTATAAATTGTTTAGTATTTTTAAACATTTAATTTCATTAAAATCGTTTTTAATTCATAAAAATTATAAAAAAGTCAAAAAAATATAATTCTTTTTTAGAAAATTTTCTTTTAACATTTAGAACCTAAGAAAATTAGATTTGCTTTCGTAGGGTTAAAATTGCAAAATTTTTGTTTTTTAAAGAACGGGATTGAATCCCTTCACAGTTTTTTTTAGTGTTTTTCAAGCCCAATCACCCTCAGTTGTTTAGCTATGTTATTCTTTGTTCTAGCTTTTTAGTCAATTAAGACTAATAAAAACCAAAAAGATCAATTTAGGAGTTAATTTTTATAATTTAGGGTTTTTAGGTCCCGTTTAGGATTCCCGTTTTGCGTTGTTAGTTAAAATTTGTCTTACCTTAATTGTTTTTAAGTTTTTGCCTTAATTTTCCTGTAGTTATAGAAAACCAATCTAAATCTTGTTCCATTCAAGCTTAGATATCAAAACGACTCTTGGCTTTTAATTGCATTCCTCGTTGGGGAAACGACCCGGGAATCATACTCCCAGATTACTATAATTGTGATTTTTTTGATTCTTATCCTCTTATTTATATATTTATAAGTATATTTTATATTTATATTTATATTTATATTTTTAAAGGGTATAGTCAAATTCTAATCAGCTGACATGACTAATTTTGATACACATATCCCTGTCAGTCCTATTTCAACTACTAGAATTCATAAGGATCATCCAGTTGAACAAATCATTGGAGATATACATTCAGCACCTCAAACCAGAAGGATGACAAAGCATGTGACTAACCATGGTATGTTTAGTTCAGTGCAACAGAGGATCAACCACAAAGATTTTCAGAATTATCTGTTTGCTTGTTTTCTATCACAAGTACAACCCAAGAAGGTAATCCAAGCATTGACAGATCCAAGCTAGATTAAAGCAATGCAGGATGAGCTTCTATAGTTCAAATTACAGCAAGTTTAGACATTGGTGGATTTACCATATGGCAAGAGGGCCATTGGAACAAAATGGATCTACAGAAACAAGAAAGACGAGAGAGGTATTTTGGTTAGAAATAAGGCAAGGCTAATTGCATAGGGTTACACTCAAGAAAAGGAAATAGATTATGATGAGGTTTTTGCTCCAGTTACTAGGATTGAAGCAGTTAGGTTGTTCTTAGCCTATGCCTTATTTAAAGACTTTGTTGTGTACCAGATAGATGTGAAGAGTGCATTTCTGTATGGCAAGATTGAAGAGGAAGTTTATGTCTGTCAACCTCTAGGGTTTGAAGATCCAGAGTTCCCTGACAGAGTTTATAAGGTAGAAAAGGCATTATATGGTCTACATCAAGCTCCTAGAGCTTGGTATGAGACTTTATCTACCTATTTATTAGACAATGGATTTCAGAGAGGTCAAATAGATAAGACTTTGTTCATTAAAAGGGTCAAAGGTGATATTCTACTAGTTCAAGTATATGTTGATGATATCATTTTTGGGTCTACAAGGAAGGAGATGTGTACTGAGTTTGAGAAGATGATGCATAAGAAGTTCCAGATGAGTTCTATGGGAGAGCTCACATTCTTCTTAGGACTGCAAGTGACACAGAAAGATGATGGGATTTTCATCAGCCAAGACAAGTATGTGGATGAAATTTTGAAGAAGTTTGGTTTTTCAACTGTGAAGACAGCAAGTACACCTATGGAGACTTCAAAGCCATTGCTCAAGGATGCAGAAGCTGAAGATGTTGATGTTCACTTATATAGATCAATGATTGGATCATTGATGTATCTAACAGCTTCTAGGCCTGATATAATGTTTGTTGTATGTGCTTGTGCAAGATTTCAAGTCACACCTAAAGTTTCACATCTTTATGTTGTGAAAAGAATCTTTAGATACTTGAAAGGTCAACCTAAATTAGTAGTTGGGTTACGGAAGTTTTGAGCCCTGAATCATTATATTTTAGGAGTTATTTGCATTTTTATGTTTTTTTGGGTATTTTAGGACTTTTGTTTTTAGGTTGATTTTTGGCCCGTTTGCCTTTTGAGGCCCGTTTCAGTTTCGTTTGCCTATTTAATAATTGTACTATGATCTTGGCTTTTCAGTTGAATATTATATGAAAAGTTTATTTTTGGCAGTTTTGCTAATAATTTACCCCTTATTATCGGTATTCATTTGAATCAACGATATTTTGAAGATTTGTTTCTGGTATTCATTCGAATCAACAGATCCAATTGTTTATCTCTTTATTTCCACTACATCAATAATGCTTAAAAAAATAAATTTGAGCATAATTTAAGCATTTTAGTGTTAAAATTAGGACAAGTAAACATTTTAATTCCACCCCCCCACTTGAATTATACAACGTCCTCGTTGGGAATTAAAAAGAATTAGAATGAGAAACTCCCTTGATATTTGCTTAGTAGATTCTTTAATTTGCGTTTATGAGCAAGATTGTGTGTTGAATAGCCGCCTTGAAGTTTCAAGACTCCAACACATCAAGATCTCCAGATTTGTAAATTCTCCACCAATATTTGTTGATATTTCTTTCACGAGGTCCTGTATAAATTCTCAGAAAACAAATGCAATTCTATCTCCATGTATTTGTTTGGTTATACTCGAAATAAATACCTAAAACTGTACAGGAAATCGATACGCCGTATCCATACCCCAGGATACGTCATATTGATACCTGTATCGAATACGCTGTATTCGTTTAACGAATACACCGTATAGACTATGCTGAAAATAAAGACTGGATAATGTCTAGATAATCGATACGCCGTATCCATGGGGTTTGGATACGCCGTATAGACAGTCTGGGAAGACAGACTCGATAAAAATTGAAAATATATTCCGGGTTGTCTCCCGGCAAGCACTTTTGTTTACAGAAAAGTCTTTAAGTTAGACTTGCCCCAATTTACTCCCATCCTTATAAAACAATTTGGGGTCGAACGGGATGACAAATGGCACATACAAATTCTTGATTAGGAAAATGAATGACATCCCTTTGTTAAGATGATTCCATGTCATGATATTAAAGTTTAATCCCTTGACAAAAATTTCAGTTTTGAAAAATTTATTAGATGTATCATGACTTGTTTCCAAAAGCTTATTTGACCCATGTGCATAGGCACCAACATCGGTATTTATTACATCAGGTAATGGTTTGACAGATAAATCCCCCGAAGAGTGTTCAATATCAACTTTATCATTGTCATTGTCCGTATCTGTTTTTAATTCATCAGGATAAATTACGTTAAAAGGAAATAGATCATTAAAGTTTAAAATGTTTTGTTCCTCTTCATCATATTTGGACAATGATGTTTCATTATTTAAATCAAATTCATCGATATGTTGAGGGCTTAAAGTGGGTTCAGTTGAGAAATTGGATTTAGATGTTTGGGCATTATTGTAAACAAGACTGGAAATTCATTCCCAAAATCTTTAAAGAAATCCAAATTATTTGAACAACTGCCCGTAGGCTCGGATGGTGGGAACGAGGGCATATTGACTTTAATATTATCATTTATAGAATCCGTTTTCAAATCGTTAACAGAAATTATTCTATAAGAAAACGAGTTTTTGTCAAAAATTACCGTGTAATCTTCATCATCGGAATCGTCAAATGAAATTCTAAAGTCAATTTCATCATTAAGAGAACTTACTGTAGGCTCACACGAGAGTGTTACTTCAGATGTTAACGTGTCGTTAAAGACTATAGCTGGGAATTCAGTTTCAACAGATCCGAGGTCGTGAACGTCTTCATTATCCCAGATCTTACCATACGTAGCAGTTTCCCAGTTATACACCTTACCATGCCTACGAGCTTTTTCTTCCTCAAGCCTGATATACTCTTCCATAGTAATGTTGGGGTCGTCCATTTTAACCTGTAATAAATTCGCTAGGAAAGAAAACTGTCAAATAGCTTAATACATCATATTCAGTGAACTGAATACGCCGTATTGATGATAGAGTCGAATACGTTGTATTGGTTTGAAAAAAATTATACGTCGTATCCAAGAAAATGAATACGCCGTATTGAATATTCGACTCAGAAGGTTACAGCGAACTGTAATAAGGCACACAAACACACAATATGCAAAATATACAATGCGAAAATCAAACACACAAATATGCAAATTAATCTAAGCTACACTAAATCTAAACTAAAACACTAATAAAAACAAGAATTAAACAACTTCACTCCCCGGCAGCGGCGCCAAAAACTTGATGTGTCGTTGTGTAGGTGTATATTATATTGATTCAAATTTTAAATTTATATTTTGCCGACTAAACCAAAAACAACACTTTAACGGGCAGTGTACCCGATCGGTAGTAGTTTCGTGGTAAGTAGGGTGTCGATCACTAAGAGCGAGAGCGTTAATTCCTAATTCTATCAGTATTTTAGTTATCTAGGTTAAACCTAAAACTAAAGCAAAAGGGGGGTTTTAGCTTGAGAGACTGGCACGGTTTTGTGTATCTAACCTAAGGTTTTGATGACAAGTAAAGCAATAAGCACACACACAAGCAGATAAATAAACGATAGAGGAACGGTCAAGAACTAATGTAAGGAAAACATATCAACCATGAATAATCCAATAAAACATTGATTTTCTTATTAGTGCAATGATTGACTTATCTCGAAGGGCATATCATTCTTAGACTTAGGCGGGACTTCATCCTAAGACCTAGACACACTAATTCTGTCACACTTAGATGAATATGCATAAAGTAAGCATTTGTAGATTATAATCTATCTTAGGAGATTAATAATGGTGCTCTTGCTAAACCCTAGCTCATTGAGACTTTACTCACTTACTGCTTAACGGCTCATTATATACTAGTAGTCCATTGTCTGAGTCCTTACCACTTGATTAGAACGTACTCGTTGGTACCAAGGTCACCTTATGGCTTAACTAAGCTCACAATCAAAGGTCAAGGATAGGACAATATTTGTGATCCTATGATTCTAGATATATAAATTGCAATACGGAGAGCTATCATGGACTCTTAGCCTACGCCCAAACAACACCGAAGTTGCAGCGCATTAAATACATAGGACTAGACCCAGTTGAATGATAGGTCACATTCTTAAGCACGAAAACGAATATAAATTGATAAACATAAACAACAATCAACGATAAATTAAGCAATCAATATAAACAAACCAAACATTAGATCTTCATAAATATTGCTGATACCAAAAGGTATCAGCCGATAGTCATTGTAAAAATACACACGGTTTGATATATGAACAATTAAAATAAAAAAAACCTTAATCGAACGCGTATTAGGCTGCGCGAAGATTACAAGAGTTTTCCTATGATCTTGAGGCTCTTTTGTGACCTTCTAGGCTCCTTTATTCATCTCTTGGTCGACTTGGTGGTTTAGGGATTCTCTTGCATGCCTAAAACTGAGTTTAGGGTCGTCTATATACAGTTGTCTGGAAGTCGGTTTGATATGGCATATTGATAAGCTTAATACAGCGTATTAGATGACTTGGCGTGGGCTCCAAGAATAAAATATTCCAGAATTTTCTTGAGCTGATTTGGATACGGCGTATCGGACCTCCTGGATACGGCGTATCGGACCTACTCGATACGGCATATCGAACTTATTAGGTACGGCGTATTGGGCTACTCCGGTACGGTGTTTTGTACATCTTGGGTACAGCATATTGGGCTACTCCGGTATGGTGTTTTGTACATCTTGGGTATGGAGTATTGGCTGAAAGTGTGCTTTTCTTGATATTTGACCAAAGTATAATATACGCCGTATATACTGATATGGATACGGCGTATTCTTCAAAGTCAGGCAATCGTCTTTTGATTCGTCAAAGTCTTGGATACGTCGTATAGGTCTAGAATAATACGGCGTATTTTCTGTCAAATCAGTAGACTTTCTCGAACTCTTCATTTATGCTCTAAAATGTTTGCCTTTTAGTCAAGTTTCACCAAGTACTCCATAATTACTGTAATTCTCAAATATAAACAATTAAGTAACAATTCTTTGCAATAGTTATACAAAAAGGGTTAATAACATGGGATAAATGATGCTATAAAATAGACGTTATTTGATGTCATCACGACTGTTAGTGTATTTAACGGAATTTCTTTGCACGTTTAGTTATTTTCTTCATTCTTGGTACTGAAATGAATATTACACAACAAACAACCAAACTTTGCAATATTTCATGCGTTAACATATATATTTCATGTATTTTTTAAGGTTATTTTATGTATATTTGGAGCGTTATCAAATCCTGTTGGGATTAAATGTCTTCTTAGTGTTGTTGAAGATACTGCTGCTAGTTATGATTGTTATTGCTGTTGGTTATAGTTACTACTGCTGGTGTAGATTGTTGGAAATATTCTAAGTCATTACTACTGCTAGAGTAAAGTTACAACTGCTAGTGTAAAAGTTAAGACTGTTAGAGTGTTTTTGTTGTTAGACTTAGTTAGTACTATTCTTAATCTGATCCTCACGCTCCCAAGTAAATTCTGGACCTCTTTGCGAATTCCAACGAACTTTAATGATATGTATCTGACTTTGCTTCAATCGCTTAACTTCTCGGTCTACAATTTCCATCCGCTCTTCGATCATATGCAACTTATCATCAAGTTGAATCTAGTTCATCGGAATGACAATGTCACCTTTTGCTAAACATTTCTTGAGATTCGAAACATGAAAAGTACTATGAATCCCTTTCAACTCTTCAGGTAATTCCAACGTATAAGCTACTGGACCGACTCTAGCTAGAATCTTGAATGGCCTAATGTAACGTGGACTTAACTTTCCGTGCTTTCCAAAATGCACAGCGCCCTTCCACGGCGATACCTTAAGCAGTACCATATTCCCGACTTCGAATTCTAACGTCTTAGATCTTCTATCCGCGTAGCTTTTCTGACGACTACGGGCAGTTAATAAGTGGTTCTTAATCTGAACAATCTTCTCGGTCGTTTCATGAATCATTTCTAGTCCAGTGAGTTGGTTATCTCTAACCTCACTCTAGCAAACTGGTGATCTACATTTCCGTCCATACAAAGCCTCATATGGTATAGCCTTAATGCTAGCGTGATAACTATTGTTGTATGAGAACTCGACTAATGGCAGATGTTAATCCCAACTACTTTGAAAGTCGATCATACAGGCACGCAACATATCTTTAAGCGTTTGTATAGTCCTCTCGCTTTGACCATCTGTTTGAGGGTGGTAAGCGGTACTCATATCCAAATTTGTCCCTAACGCTTTCTGAAGTGATTTCCAGAATCTGGACGTAAAATGGCAATCTTTATCTGAAATGATTGATATAGGAAAACCATGCATACACACAATTTCCTTTAAATAAAGTTGTGTGAGTTTCTCTATGCTATCCGTCTTCTTCATTGGTAGGAAATGAGCTAATTTGGTCAATCGATCAACAATGACCCAAATCGTATCATACCCACTCGGCGTTCGAGGTAGTCCAGTAATAAAATCCATAGTGATCCTTTCCCATTTCCAAACAGGAATCTCAGGTTGTTGCAGCAACCCAGACGGTTTCTGATGCTCCGCTTTAACCTTTGCACAAGTTAGACACTTGCTAACATATGTGGCAATATCAGCTTTCATATTCGGCCACCAATACAATAACTTCAAATCTTGATACATATTGTCCGATCCCGGATGGATAGAATACTTAGACTTATGCGACTCATACATAATTAAATCCCTCAATCCACCAAATCGCGGCAACCAAACACGATTTCCAAAACAACGCGTTCTATCAGGGAGAAACTCGAATATTTTCCTAATCAATCTCCCCAAATTTTCTGCATTCACATTCTTTTTCTTCATCGCTTCCTTTTGAGCTTCAAGGATTTGCTTAGGTAGATTATTATGAACAGTTATCACCAAAGCTAGAACACGTAATGGCTTAATCCTTTCCTTCCGACTTAAGGCGTCAGCCATAACATTTGCTTTTCCAGGATGATACTGAATCTCACAATCATAATCGCTTAACAACTCAATCCATCTCCGTTGCCTCATGTTTATCTCTTTCTGATTGAGAATGTATAGAAGACTTTTATGATCAGTGTAAACCACAGACTTAGTCCTGTACAAATAATGTCTCCACAACCTAAGAGAAAAAACAACTGCTCCCAACTCCAAATCATGAGTAGTATAATTCTCTTCATGGACCTTCAATTGTCGAGAAGCATACGCTATCACCTTTTCCCTTTGCATCAACACGGCTCCATAACCCTTAAGTGACGCATCTCAATAAACCACGAAATCTTCTGTTCCTTCGGGCAACGCTAAGATCGGTGCACTACATAATTTCTGCTTCAGTGTCTAAAAAGCTTCTTCTTCTTATTTTCCCCACTCGTATTTCTTATCTTTCTGATTCAATTTGGTCAGTGGCTTAGAAATCAAAGAAAAACCTTCAATAAACCTCAGGATAATATACAAACAATTCTAAAAATTATCTCACTTCAGTTGCGATATTTTGCTTTCTTTCTGTAACTACTACTTCTGAATTATATCATTATCCATAGCGTCGTCAGTGCAGCCAATTTTTATTGCCTCAATCTGGCAGGATCAACATGAAACCATTCCGTGGGGGGGATTCAAATCACTATGACCAAGGAATTGTACCGAATTTAGCCAAAAATCACACTTGGAAAACTTGGCGTACAATCTCTCCTTCTTAAGCAACTCCAAAATAATTTTCAAATGCTTTCCTTCATCTTCTTCGTTTCCTTGGAAATAACCAAAAAATATCGGCGATGAACACAATGAGAATTCTTATCAAGACATGGCGTGCATACTGGTTCATCGAGGTCCATAAATACAGTAGGCACATTCTGTCAATCACAACGGCATCACTTGGAACTCAAAGTGACCATACCGAGTTCTAAATGCAGTAATTGGAATGTCCTCTTCTTTAATGCAAAGCTAGTGATATCTTGATCGCAGATCGATCTTAGAATACACTCTCGAACCTTAAAGTTGATCAAATAAATCATCGATTCACGGGAGAGGATAACGATTCTTGACAGTCAACTTATTCAATTCGCGGTAATCAATAAACATTCGAAAAGATCCATCTTTCTTTTTCACGAACAAGACCGGTGCTCCCCACAGTGATGAACTCAGATGAATAAATCCTGTCTTCAACAACTCTTGCAATTGTACCGACAACTCTCTCATCTCAGACGGTGCCAAACGATACGATGCACATGCAACAGGTGCAGCCCCCAATACCAGATCAATTCGAAATTCTACTTGCCTCGGCGGTGGTAATCTCGACAAATCATCAGGAAACACCTCAAGAGAGTCACGAATTACAGGCACGTCTTCCAATCGCTTCTCCTTTGGTTTCTTCTCAGTCACATGTGCCAAAAACAAATGACAACCTCATTCGATATACTTACGGGCTTTAATGCAAGATATGACCTTTAGTCGAGACATACCTTTGTCACTTTCGACTGGTAACGTCTTGTTTCCATAAGGTATACGAACAACCTTCTCACCACAAACGATAATGGCATTGTGCTTGACAAGCCAATCCATACCAATTATTACGTCGAACGTACCAAGCTCAATCAGCATGAGATCGATTTCGAAAATATGGTTCACTAAATTCAAAGTGTAACCTTTTAAAACAATGTTCGTACTAACTACCCTTCCATCGGCTAACTCTACCTCGTAACTGGTATCTATTTTAACCGGATCGATATCAAGCATGGAACTAAACCTAGTGTCCACAAAACTCCTATCGGAACCCGAATCAAATAAAATAGAAGCATAATGGTTATTAAGTAGAAACGTACCCATAACCATATTCGGACCTTGCGACTAAGCATCCTTAATCGCATAAGCTCAGCCACGAACTTCTCTAGTTTCCTCTTGCTTGACCTTCTTTGGACATCGATTCCTTGTATGACCTTGTATACCCACAATCCATAACAAGTCCTAAATGGCTGAGCAGTCTAGCAACCCGTGGCACACTCTTTTCCTTGCAATCCCTTGCTTTGTGCCCAACCTTTCCACACTTGTGGCACTTGATCGTACATTGACCAACATGGTGAGTAAAACAACGTTTACACACAGGAAGTGATCCAGAAGATACCTTTCCCTCAGTCGGAGCAGTAGTCATAGCTCGTGCATTCCCTTGCTTTTGATTATTCTGCGAAGATTAACGTGAGTTATCCTTGTGGTTGCTCTTACCACTACTGTTCCACTATGAAGTTCTCCCACTTTCGATTATTTCTTCTATGAATACTTTCATTCCTAGCTTTCGACCTTTTGTTCATCAATTATAGGGCTCATACGCACTACTTTATTCAAGTTGGTAGCGTCTAAGATGTGAACCTTCAACTGATGTTCTCAGACAATCCTCAGATGTAAGCATCAACTTTTACACTTTCCGGTTCAACCATTCTTGGACACATCAAAGCTAACTCATTAAATCTCTGAGTATAAGCAATAATGTTATACTCCTTGACCCTTAGGTTCCACAATTCGTGCTCCATTCTTTTAATTTCTTCTACTGGACAAAACTCTGCTGTCGTCAATTGTTTCATTTCAGTCTCAAGGCATTTGGTTCACAGTCTCCAAACCTATGGTTGCAACCTTAGAGTTCCACCAAGTCAAAGCAGGTCCTTGCAGTGTAGCAGCATCAAACTTCACCTTCTTGCCTTCTGCACATTCACTGATTCCAAAAACACTCTCAGTTTTCTTAAACCATCTTCTTAATTCGACAGCTCCTTCAGTACCGCGAAAAAATAGTAGATTGGCACTTCTCTATCCAGCAAAGTACAATCAAACGAACAACTGGTGCAGGTAAATTTTTCCTGACCCTAAATGGTAAGATCTTTTAGCATCTTTTTCTCAAACATTCGCATGTCTCGCCCGCTCAGCAGCGATAGCGGCATCGACGCTTTCTTTGATCATTCGCCAAACAGCAGCTTGAGTCAAAGGTGCAGACTTTGGAGGCATGATTCTGTTACGTCACACGGAAAATAACTTGATAAGCATTCATAACATGATATACTCATAATATGATACAAAGACAAATCAATCACAGCCACAATCATACAACATCAAGTAGTAATCAAAAGATAGTCATTCATTATTCATCACAAAAGAATTAATACATATTTGCATTGTTTCATGAAATGATACAAATCATTACAACCAATAGCATCAAGTCTACTAACTGAGGATTCAGTTTAGTGATTACACAATAAAAGGAACTACAATTGAACTAACTACATAAGAATCTCGAAGAGGATCCCGCGATAGCATGTGGACTTCCTCTCTTAAACGGAACATCGATAGCCTCATTCGGTCTTTCTTCAAACACAAATCCCCTACGAGTCATCTCTCGATAGAACTCATGAGCTCGAACTCTAGTCCAATAGAGATCTCTATTGACTCGTTCATTTTGCATACGACGAAGTGTGTTGCTAAACCTTGCCTCTTCTAGTTCCTTCTTTCAAATTTATTTTACATCAGCTTTTTCTTTCAGCATTACCAAGCTTTCTAACCAGATTTTCATTACAGCGTTCCCTTATTCCACACTAGAGCGCACCTTCATTACCCATATCCAAAAGCATTTTACCATAATACTCGTCTTTGCTTTTCATTCTTTTTCGTCCAATGCATGCGCCGTTCTCGTCGACCAGACAGTCGTCTTGAAGAGATCCATTCGGCACAAAAAAGAGTTAATGTCCCTCATCTGAGACCAGGAAATAAAACCATCTACTGTCCTCTCAAGAAGGAAAAAGGGGCAGTAGAACGGCTCACATACCTCATGGACTCTAGCAAGGAACTCTCATCCTCAGACTCAACGCAAGTTCCTCAACCTCATCACATTCAGGCTCTGATATCAGTAAGAAGGTGGAGGAGGGTTAAGAGGATCCATCTCTTCATAAGGAAATGTCAACTCTGGCTTATTCTCATCTTCCTCAATGTCTATTTTCATATATTCTTCTTTTTGAGGTTATTCTTCATCCTCAAATTCTTCCTCTTTCGGGTCCTCGTCTTCATCTACTAAGACAGGCTCGAGAATAACAGGAACATCATCGGGTTGATTCGGCTCAACTACAGGTAAATCATCCACATGACTGGGAGGAATTACGTTCACCATGATAATCTAGAAATATCGTATAATACTTATTCAATAGTGTTCCAATAAGAATACTATTATCCAAAATAACAGTTCGCATAAGTGCGCAACAAACAAAAATTCACAATGTGTGACATTCTCATTCAGTATATAGTTCAAACATATATAATAATAATTATTATACAATCACATAACAATCTATGCATACAACACATGCATAAATGTACCAATACCTAACAATTTATGCATACAACACATGCATAAATATACTAATACATAACAATTTCTGCATACAACACATGCATAAATATTCCAATACCTAACAATTTATGCATACAACACATGCATAAATATACCAATACATAACAATTTATGCATACAACACATGCATAAATATACATTCCCTTTCTATATGTAACTAATTTCAACGAGGAGTCTTGGCGTGCGTATAGAAGGGTTATAGTTTAGGTTTTCAAAAAGACTCGAAACCTCGCGGCAAAGTAAAACGATATTCCGAACAACTTTCGTGTTTCGCCGGAAGGCTAAAACGGACTCGAAAGTGCTCAAATTGTCTATTTTGAATCTGCCAGCTTGCCAAAAAGTCTAATAGCTGATTAATAGTATATAATTTTTCCCAAACTTCAATCGGCCGTAAAATCTTTGTTTTTAAGAGTTACGGGACGATCCACATATCGAAA
>BQNB010031708.1:42500-53751 GCA_026074375.1 Tanacetum coccineum | reverse complement strand
ATTTTGGTATTTTACCAATTTGTGAATTTTATTTTCTTTTTTTTATGGACAATGTTTTTATATTTTTGGTTTTTTTTTTCTTGGTTTTTATCTGATAATTATACTAAAAGAAATGAAAAATATTTTTGTACTTTTTTATTTTTATATTTTTATAATAAAAGAAAATATTCACAGTTTCAAACACAATTGATCAAACGTAACGATAAACGGCTTCACAGCCTCCCCGGCAACGGCGCCAAAAATTGATTGGCGATATTCACACTGTAAATATATATTATATAATAAAATATAAAATATATAAATAAGTATAAAAATCAACAAGATCAATGATACCGAGAAGTAGTATAGAGTGTTCCCGGGTCGTTTATCCCCAACGAGGCTGGACTGGAGAATCGATACGATCGAAAATTGAGTTTGAAGGAAGGAAGTAGTTTGGGAAGTTGAAAAAGTCAAATTAGATAATAACGAACTAAAACGTTTAAGAAAAACCTAAAAATTATGAATTTAAGCTAAAAAAACGAAAGCACGAATCCCGAACAAAGGGGGAAAAACCTAAAATCTTTAAAAATAACCCTACGAAGAAATTTTTGCTTCTAAACTACTCTAGGGATCAAATAACGAAGAATGAAAAAGACTAGACCGAAAACGGAGTTCGTTTGACCCAAAAACCGAGCAAAGACAAAAACCGCACCCCGGACCCTTCTTAAAAAAAATGAAAGTTGTAAAATGCCCTACGAAAAGTTTTATATTTTTCCTACAAACTATATGACAAAATAAAATTTTCTAAAAAAGAAAAATATTTTTTTGATAATTTTTGTATTTTTTATGAATTTTTAAAACTTTTAACTAAATTAAATTATAAAAAATATTAAATGACTTCGAAAAATTCTGAAAATTTTACTAAAAATACTTTATACTATAACAATCCTACGAAAAATAAGAAACAAAAAGATTGCTTATAAATAAGCCCTCAAATAAGCTGTAACAGCTTATTAGCTTATAAGCCCAAAATGCCTATAAATACCACAGCCCTTGGGATTATAACGAAAAAGTCCCAAGGGCGCAGCGGTATAAGTGTGTAAAAAGGGGGAATGTATCGAGGGGTACCCGTGGTTTCAGTCTTGCACACACCGGGTTGCCCCTTGTCTTCCCTCTTTTTTTATGGAAAAAACTTTGTGAAGCAAAGTTGTTAAGCTCGTGGGGCTTAATCTTAAAGCTCGAGGGGCATAACAACTTTCTCACACTACAATTTTTCAGAAAAGCCTCTGAATAAGCTTGAAAAAGAAAAAAAATAAAAAAAAAAAAAAAAAAAAAATTAAGCTTATAAACGACAGTTTGCTTAAAAGGGCTTAAAAGCTAAAAAAAATGCTAAGTCATTTGGCTTATGGGGTCTAATAAGCTAAGTTTTGGACAAAATAAGCTAAAGGGGGCCTAACTAACCTAGATAAACTTTAAAAAGCTAAAAAGCTAACACTAAATAAGCTTAACTAGCTTAAGTGGACAGAAAGTCTAAAGTTGAGCTAAAGGGCAAAAATGCTTAAGTTGGCACTCAAATAAGCTGAGAAAATGAGAAGCAAGCTTGCACAACTAACCACCCTACTAGAATAAGCTGCTAGGAATCAATTTAGCTTATTAAATAAGCTGAATAAGCCAAGAAATGAAATAAGCAATCCCTACACTTAACACTAAGCTAAAACAGTAAAGAGGCTAAATTGAGCTTAAGAATAAGCCATCAAATAAGCTTGCTAAGGGCTGAAATTTAACAAGCTTGTCTAAGAGCTTATGGGCTCTCAAAATAAGCCAAGAACTTGGGCTTAAGTACACTAAACAGCTAGGAAAAGAGGGCTTAAAATCTCCCCTTTGCACCAGGGGAGATTAAGTGCTAGCACAAAGGGGACTTATTTGACAGCTTTTTAAAAGCTGTCAAATAAGCTCAAATTAAGAAAATAAGCTTAAACAGCTAAAATATACTAGGAGATGGACTTGTGCACCAATTTTGAACTTTTAAAAACCATTAAAACTTGCTGAATTTTTGATAGTGAAAAAGGGCTTTTAGATAAAAAATTTGACTCTTAAAAACTTTGGTGGATTTGACTGAACAAAGTCAAATGACACCAAGGGTTTGTGACAGTTTGTTTAAGACACACAAAAGCTCACTTTTTAAACTAAAATTCAAACACACAATGGCTTATTCAAATAAGCCATTGTATCCTTTGTTAAAAACCCACAGTTTCAAGGGAACACTTAGAAAACTTAAAAAAAACAATTTTAAAACTTAAAAACTCTTACCAACAGCTTAAATGAGCTTAAAAACTTAAGCTAAAACTACTTGAGTGACCATAACCCATACCAAAGAGCATTTTTGACCCGTTTTCCTCTTGACCCAAACACCCCTTAAGTTTTTGAAAAGTGGTTTTAAAAACTATAAAAGCTAAGTTAAGTTGAAATTTTTGAAAGATTACTACTACTTAAACTATATTAAACAATAAAAAGAGAGAAAGCAAGACAAATAAGCAATTAGAAATGACAATAAGCTAGGACAGTTAAAGCATTCCTTGACAGTTTTAACTAAAATTCCATAAAAATGAAATGAAAGACACTAACAAGCATAAATACACACTAATAAGCATAAAAACAGTAATAAGCTAAGAAAATAAGCTAAATAAGCTTATTGCTACAGTAATATTAAGCTTAAAACTTACCAAGGTCCAAATGCAAAGGTACTTAAAACTAATCCTAAACACCCCTAAGTCCTTTGATTCTGAATGTATTTAAACCCAAGGCTCTCCAATTTATCCTCTTCATAGCTTATTCAATACAGCAATATAAATTAGCGTTTGACAGAATTTTGATGGAACTTAAACAACTTTTCATTAACTTTTAAAAAGAGTACAAAGAACTTGCATTAAGATGTAAATAAGCTGAAAGACAAATAAAAATGACTTAATTTAAATATAGATAAAGACTTCTACACTACACACTTAATTTGGCTCACATAGCCTCTTATTTATACTAAGAGCTAAGTCTCAGCTTCTTCTTCTTATGTTTCTTTTATGAGAGACTTCAATGAGTAAACCCGCCATTGATATCCATAGGCTTCTTTGGATTAATCATAAGCCACTGATTTCGGCCAAGGTAGGGGAAAAAGTGAGATTGCCAACTTGGCAAATTGTGATTGTGACTGGGATTAGGGTATAATCCCGTATGGTTAATAGTTGCAGGGTTTTGAGGAAGAAAACGGAAGGGAAAAACTGCGTATGGGGGGGAATACACCATTGCGGGAAAGTTGGGTTTATAAAGGTGGGGGTGACAGGGTGAAGTTTGGGGAATTGTCACTTTTAACCCTCAAAGATATAAACACTTATTGCATCCATATCCTTGTTGTTTAAGGAAACCTTTTGGGGACAGGGCAATTTCATCCCAATGGGGGGGGGGGGGTGGGGGAGGGGTTATACATACATTGCAGTACACGTCCTTGGGTGTTATAAGTTTATGGACTTGGCATAAATTGCCCCCTTGGAGTAAATCTTTTGCCAAATGGCAGTTTTTCATACCCTTGACTTCATTTCCTTCCTATTCTCATTGAAATATAGTTATTAGGATTATAGCAATTTTAACCCTCAAACTTATATTCTTCACATGATGACTTTTGGATTTGTCGGGTTGACTTGGGATGACCTTTTTTTCAGCTCGGGCTTGACTTGACTTTTGTCTTTTTCCTGCTTTTCCATTCACAGTCCGTTTTGTCGTTTTGGCTATTTGTTTTTCGTCCTTTTCTATAGATATCCTTCCTGCACAATACATTTAGCAAAATCAAGCATAATTGTCATTTTAAGTCCGTTTTTGGGTTATTTTAGCTTGTTTTTAAAGGTACAAGGATGTGGTAATTAAACACATACCACGACCCAATTGACTGACCTTAACTGAAATCCTTCAAGATCTCATGGGCAGAAAACTTTCGCCCCGCTCATAAGACTATGAAATGGAGGACAGATGGTACGGCTAATTCTCGCATTAACCACAGGGATATAAAATGAGCACAACCAGACTCGTCATCCGAAGCAGAGTAGGACCGGTTTATCCGGGTCCCTGCCTCATCATAGGGGGTCGATGAATTTCACTTCTCAACAACGACAATCTCTTCTTCTTTTTCATCTTCCATCTCCTCATCCTCTTCTTCTATCTCCTCATTATTATCTTCATCCGCCTCGTCTTCTTCTGGTTCCTCATTATTATCTTCTTCCAACCATCCGTTATTGTTATTTGGAATCTGCCAGCCTATCCATTAGGGAGCTGCTCGTCTTCATGAACATTCGGATCGTTGTTTGGAGGTAGGTTTGCCATGATAATTTACGAATATGAGGAATATATATATATAAGGTCACCATAATTAATAAAATTTATACAAAATATGAATGTATGCAAAATATATGAATGTATGCAATTATGAATATATGCAATACATTAATTAGATATGAGAATTTCAAAATATAATAAAAACATTAATATGTAGAGTTTAATAATCAATAAATATCTTGATATATATATCATAGTATTTATTAATAAATACTTAGTGATAATACACCCGCAATATATAATGCTAGAAACGTAATTGCAAGAACGACTTGGCCGTCATCTTGAGGAATTTGCGCACTAAAATTTGAAAATAAAGTTATAGTTTAGGTTTTAAAGACGATCTAATTCTCTATAAATTATGGCTCTGATACCAATCTTTAACACCCCTAAATTTCAACGCAACGGAACCAACTATTTGGGTGTTAAGTAATAGTACAATAGTCACAAGATATAAAGAATGACTCAAAGAGACGTTTTAAAAGCAAGTAAACATTCTATTCCATTGTTTCAAAGTTCAAAAGCGTAGTCCTAAAACATCGTTACCACACATCATACAAGTTAGATAATAACAAACTAAAACAAGTTTTTCATTTAAGGAAGTGGATATATAAAATGGTAACAAAAGATTTCGCGCAAAACCTCCTAATTAGGGCCTCCAGCCTCCATCACCTCAATTACCTCTGAGATGAACATGCTAAGAAGGTCAACACGAGGAAGATGATTTCATAAGTTTTATAAGTAAATAAATAGTTGAACTCAAGCAAAATAAAAATGGTAGCATCATATGAACTTGTGGGCCAGAACAAGTTATTAACCAACAGTTGCATTTAGCTCGCGACACATCCATTGACGAAATTCCATATAACAAAAAATAATAATCCAAAGAATGCCCCTAGGGCTAGGGTACTTCGGCAATACCTACAATCTCCTAAACAATATATCCTTACATTTGAGAGTGCACACTTTTCGTGGATTCAAACTCCCAATAACCGAACCGGGTGCAAGCCCATAACGCTATTAATTGTAATCAAGGCTGCCCATCATAGGCAGTTGACGGCTCACGATTGGGGTCTTATGAAAAAAAAACGAAAGCTACTTAGGCCAACAATAATATTTACAAACGGTCCAAGCATACAATAAAAACCTACTTGTGTCCTTATATAAAACTAGCATGCATCTCCCCTCGCGGGTTTAAGAAAAATCTTTAAAAAGCCAGGCAATGAACCTCCCGTAAGTCCAATAAGCGACGAGGATCGAGAAGCGATTATAAGAGTCTGAGAGAGCCACCAACAATCACCGACAACCTAAAGGAATGGCGACTTAGTAAGAAATATATAAGTAAAAACAATAACGCAAGTAAATTTCTTAACAAGTATGGGTATTTTCTTAGATACTGATGCATGGCGTTGCACAATGACTTAACTAAAGTGATTTTATTCCAATATATGACTAATAACCTTGACTTATAAGTAATTAAACATATACTAAGTTTTGGATACTAATTTTTGTCTCATTATCAAAATTGTGTGCCTTATGTGTTTTTAGAAAAGGCGTAAAAGTCCAGTTTCTGTTTTGACCTGTTTTTATGAGTGCATAACTATTAATCCGTAAGGGCTATGAATATGAGGTTTTCGCCCATGAAAGTAATTTTTTGAGTCTAGTTCCAAAACATTAACAAATCAATCTAACCTATACCAATCAATGGTCATTGTTAATTTAGTGGACAGATACCAAACACAGAAGCTTACTGAATAAACACTTTACGAATCGCAAAATCAAAATCCATAATAGCAATCAATGTGAGGCCAAGTGCTGGAATAGGCACTAGCAAGTTTCTAGGCCACCGAGTACACGGGACTGCACGAATTCAAAAGTAGGATACACACAACTGCAAAAAAAAAATAGTTGGCTACACAGAACTACAAAAGGTGACAAGTTAGATACATTTCCGTGCAATTAGCCCAAAAAAAATATGTCATATATATGTAATACCTAATGTACCCTTTTAAGCAATAAATATATAAAATAACAATCTCAAGTATCTCAATTTACGTTATGTCGTGTCCATAATCATAATAGATTCATGATTGCTACTGTTGTTTAAGAACATCCTATTGAATTTCGTAGCTATATACACTACAAGAAATAGGAGAACAGGTGACGGTCTTTTCCCCGGCGACATTTGTCGCGGGGGAATATGCACTAAACGACAAAAAATTGTTCTACATGGCACCAATTCTCGTAGACTTTTTAGTAAAAGAAATCGAATGTTTTCCTCGGCGACATGTCGCCGGGGAATTTGTAGTTAAATTTTGACCAAAAATTTCTACGTAAACCGTGGCGGGAATTTTTCCCGCTTACTTTTCCCCGAAGACATGTCGCTGGGGATTCACTTGTTAATTTAAAAAAAAATAATTAGTGTTAATTACGTTTGAGGTGACGTATACACTATTTTCCCCAGCGACATGTCGCTGGGGATAATAGGTTAATTAAAAAATAATAATTAGTGTCAATTGGTTTGGGCTTTTATATCATGAAATTGGGCTTCTGGTTTTTTTGGACATATTCCTCGGTGACATGTCGCCGGGGATAATGTTTGACTTTGTTGACTTTCAACTAAACTACGTTTTTAGGTTCATTTCGGTCCGATATTCCGTATATTTTAACAAAAAATATAGATACGTTTTTAAGGTGTGTTAATGTTTGTACCATTGGCATGTCGAGGTGATATCGTTATACATAAACACATTCATATCATAAAAGTTTAAACAAAATCTTCACATACAATAAAACATACGAATTACATTGCAAATGACAAACTACTCCAAATCATACGAATTACATTGCACATGACAAACTACTCCAAATCAAGTTTTTCCATTTCATTGAGAACTTCATGGAATAGTGCAGCCGAATTAACTGTGTGTTGTTCCGGATGCATATGCATGTCCATTGTTGCCTTGAGTACACTTATCTTTCCACGCAAGTGCTTGCAGTTTGAGCACTCTGCATTTCTTGAAGATCTTAGAGAATAGTTTGTCGGTGTTGAAGGTCCTGAAGAATAGCTTGGAGGTGTTGAATGTCCTGCAGAGTAACTTGGAGTCGATGGAGCTTCAGGAGAACTCATCAATTCACGAAGTCGGGTCTCTTTCCATAAAAAAATCCACATCCAAAATGTTTTAGAGGCTGTTAAATAGTAAAGAAATCAATTCTTTTAACACAAATAAAAAACATGTGATTGTTCACCTTTGATTTTGGACACGCATAGTATAGTTTACCGTATCTCTCAGGTTTATACGATTGTCGGAGAACTACATCTCCTTCTGCACACCTACACACAAAAGCTTCATGTGGCACCATCTTCACCATATTTTTGTGGTTGTGATGGTAAGAGTGTGTGATATGTTTGTGGTTGTGATAGTATCTGCTTTTATGGTATAAAAGAGTTTTTGGCGCAAGTTTTTGGCGGGAGTATTTGGCGGGAGTTTTTGGCGGGAGTTTTTGGCGGGAGTATTTGGTGGGAGCATCTCGACTTATCTGTTGAACGTCTAATGTATAACCATAACATATCGTCTAATGTATAACCATAACATCTCGACATGTCAATGAACACACCTTAAAAATGTAGATAAATGCCAATGGTGTTGACATACACATTTTTATTCAAGACATAAGTCTTCACATAAACCATTTATTACAATGCATTCAATACAAATGCCCATGGTGCAAACATGAACACACCTTAAAAACGTAGATAAACACACATACACTTAATGTGTTGACACACCTTAAAAACGTAGATAAACACACATACACTTAATGTGTTGACATACACATTTTTATTCAAAGGGCACATTCCCCTTCAACTTTTCAATGAAAAGCATCTTCTCATCAGCCCTCTCCTCTACCTCCCTTTCCAGGGCCTGCAACCTTTGAACCATCTCCTCGTCTCTCTGTACTAGCTCTTGCAAGTACTCAATTGACCTGTCCTTGTTCACAACCCAACCAGGAGAAGCTTCAAGTTCTTGAGTAAACAATTGATATTCTTCTATGGCAGCACGTAACTTCACACTCACATTATTGATCATGCGTGCCAGCCTAAGGTCAGCTTCCTTGGCCCTCCAGAAATACAAACTCAAAACATCTGACCAAGTAGTTGACTGGGCCGAAGCTTGCAACTCCATAATCCTTCTCAAGTTCCACATTGTTTGTTGTATTTTGGTTCTATGCATATGAATACAACTCACAACCCTTATATACACAACATTCCACTAAGAATACAAGTTGCTATACACCCCACTTTGAAAGCCACTTACCCACCCTTTAAATATGTGTAGTGAAATATTCATGAACATGGATTCTGTTGTGAAGATGAAATTTCCAATATAAACGGGGCCTGGTAATCTTGTGTTGGCAGTTCTATTTATATTTAGACTCTGATAAGTAGGCTTAACTGTTTGAGTAATATGGATTTAGTTAGTTGTATTTGTAGACTTGAATTATGTTGGTTTGATTTTGGTATTTGAATTTATAACCCTAATAACCAATCCTGCTTGTATATTGTTGCAAAAAAATATCACCAAAGAGTGGTCATTGAAATGTATTATCATGCCATTTTTAATACTCTGCCTACCAATCTTAACTCATAGTACTAGATGCATTTAGTTTCAAGAACTGTGCATACGGTCGGTCCATAATGAAAGCAACAAGAATTGAAGCTAATTTGTTTAAGATTTTGTCGAAGAAATGGTCAGCTCCTTCAGCGACTCATGAACAGTCAACACCGTGCAATCTTTTCAATCTTTGTTACGGCGTAAAATTTTAACACTCGAAAAAAGTCGAAGTGTATAAAAGTGACTCTATATAAAGATGATTTAATTTTCGTCGTGATAGTATGATTCGTTTCGCGTAACGAGTAACGGTTTGTAAGATATTTATTTTTCTAAAACGAATGGTCCAAATTGATCATTTTTAGTTTGATGAAAAAATTGAAATCTAAATGCAAGCAAACCGGTCTTTGATGAAGTTGTATCAACTAAGAGCAACGGGTGCATTAAATTGCAAGTTACTGTCATCTTAACGTCATTTTAGCCTTTTTCTACTTCACTTGCACGGTGCACCTAACTAACACACCCAAAAACATTATCCTCATTAACTTGCACTTAACTTACACTTTTGAGACCCATTATTTATTTTTCTTTTTATTATTTAAAACAACTAATATTTCATTAATGTTAATAAAATTAAAAATTACAATAACAAAAAACATACGAAATTTTAAAAAAATAAGAAAAAAATTACGATAACTAAAACTACAATACGATAATTAAAACTACAATACGATAATAAAAACTACCTCGACAACTGTGAACGTCTATATTTTGCCCGGATTTGTTCTCTGCATCTTCTTATGACAACCCATCAGTTTTTGTTGCGAGAAATCTTAGTTCTTCAAACTTTATCACAGCTCGATCTTTCTCTTGAGCCAATTTCCGTTTGAGTCTAAACTCGGTCGTCATCGAATCTGCAAACACTTGCGTGTTACTCCCTGAGGTACCCGACATGCTTTTGGATTTCGTTTTTTTATTTGGCACACGTGCTCTCTTGGGATTTTGGTCTCGAGCTTCGCCGTATTAGCTCAGTGTGTCCTCCTTCGACGGGAGCTGAAGGAACCGCTTCGGGCGCATCCCACTTGGGATAATTTCGCAACACCTCACACGACCCCTCTTGAGTAAAAGCTCTTCCATTAAACTCATCCTTAAATGCCTTTTTTGCCAGATTCAAAACACCCATCTCATTTTCACAACTTTTACCCAAACGTAAACAACGTTTGTATATAGCATTAAACTTTGACAATTTGCATTCAACGTCGACCACTCGACGTAATCATAATCTAGTTACATTTGAAGGGAGCCGAAGTGTTAAAGTCCGTAAGAACCTTTCCCAAAAAAAAACTCTAACTTTTGGTATCTTCTGACATTTGGATCCTCATATACCGTAATGAAACATGTAGCTACTAGCTAGGTAGTTCCCTTTTCCCTCCTTTTCGCCCTCTAACAGTGAATTATTTTGTCTATTAGCTTTTTGAGGTGGATGAGGTTTGCTACTTTTTGCGGGTTTTTTTTCGGGTTTTCTTTTCTCGGTTGGTGGTTCGGCTTGAGGTGGTGGTTAGGTTTGTTGTTGTGAAGGTAGGGGAATTTGTGGTTGTAACATTTTGGTGATATGTGATGGTATTGTTGATGTTGTTGAAATCGATGTGAAGTAGTTGTTGTTCGATTGTTGATGAAGAAATTATTCTTGCTCTAATTTCAATATTATATTGTTACCAAATAGAGCAAAAAGGAAGGTTATAAATAGAGATTAAGGATTTATTAGTTAAAAATATATATATCCCTAAATCTCTCTTTCTTTCTCTTTGTGTGCTTGATCGACCGAAACCCATATATAGGGGTGTTTTGGTTTTGCTTTGTTCGACGGCAAGGAAACAAGAAACATAGTTTCTTTTGTTGATTTGATTCAAGGTTTTCCAAAGGAGATTGTTTAACACTATTAGTACTAGCATACTCTATTGCTAAGAACGTATTGTGTACAAATCCGTAGAGAGATCATACTTTGAACTTTATTGTTTCTTGATTGAAGAATTGTTAAAAGGTACACGTTTTCTTTTACTTTCTTGTTATGTTAATTATATGACTATATGAATCAACTTTGTTTATATTCCGCTGCGTACTCGTATTTATTAATAGTTAATATGGTCTTTATGTCTACTAATTCCAACAGGGATATTGTGAGGACGAGATTGAATGTTGAGATGAAGGTGTTGCAGGATTTGAAGACGATGACGAGTTTGGAGGCATCCCGAGGATAAAATTAAACCAAATATCATTTGGGTTAT
>BQNB010031708.1:0-35000 GCA_026074375.1 Tanacetum coccineum | reverse complement strand
AAAAGATATCTATAAGAAAAGTAGGAATTCAAGAGAGATACAATACAGAAAAACTAAACACAAAAACATTTCACAAAAAAAAAAATGAAAAAAAAACAAGAAGATATCTCAAGGAAATAGAAAGAAAGAAAGGAAAGAGAACAAAAAAATAAAAAACAAAAAAAAAAAAGAAAAACAAAAAGGGATTAAAGATAAATAAACACAAAAAAAACAAAAAGACAGATCAGGCGAAAGAAAAAAAAAGAAAAAAGAAAGAACATATAATAAATAAACAGAGCAGCGACTCACACACAAAAACAAGCTAAAGAAAATAGGAAGAGAAAATCAAAACCACAGTAAAAAAAACAAAAACACCAAATTAGACAAAGGAAAAAGCAGGAGAAAATAGAAAAAAAAAGGGGAACAAATCTGATACTAGTATTGAAAACAAACAAGAAAAAGAAGAAAGTAAATAAAAAAAAAAACTAACGAAAACATAAAAAAGAATAGAAGGTCAGGGAAAAAACAAAAAGGAAAGGAGAAGAAACAAAAAATAAAAAAAAACCATAAAAGAAAAAAAAAAAAAAACAGGAATAGTAAAGAGAAACAGATAGGAAAAAATATTACTAAGATAAAGGCAAAGAAAAACTAAAAGCTAAAAACTAAAAAGAAAAATAAAGTATAAAAATCAAAAAACAAGAAATAACCAAGAAACAAAAAAAACCTAAAAAAAAAAAAAAGTAAAAAAAAAAAGCACCTAAAGTGAGAAAAAATCGATAAAGGAAAAAAAGAAGAATAAAGCCAAAAGAAAAGAATAAACGAGTACATAGTCTAAGTCAAACAAAGATTCAAAAAAAAAAAAAGAAAAAAATAAAAGTTATAAACGACACAAAAAAAAAAAAAATAGATAAAAAAAAAGAGAAAAAAAAAGAAGTATAAGCAAAAACAGAAAATTAAACACAACAGAAGCGCGAACCCAAAAAGAAAAAACAAAGAAGGAAAAAAAAAAAAACAACAAAGGCAAAACAAAGCTAATAAATAGAAGAAAGCAAAAAAAAAATAATAAGAAAAAGCTGAGAAACGAGCAAGAGAACAAGAAAAAGAAAAGAAGAGAAAACAAATTAAAAAGAAGCGGACAAAAAAAATAGATATAAAATAGGAAAAAAAAAAAAAAATACAAGACGAAAAGGAAGAAAAAATAATAAGAATAAAAAAAAAGAAAAAAAAGAAGAAAATTCTAAAAAAAAGAAATAAAAAGGGAGAATAAAAAGTAAAAAAGAAGAAAAAAAAAAAAAAGTAAAAAAAAGAGAAAAGAAAAAGAGGAAAAAGAAAAAGAAAAAAGAAAGAAAAAAAAAAAAGAAAAAAAAAAAAAAAAAAAGAAAGAAAAGGGAAAAAAAAAAAAAAAAGAGTAAAAAAGAAAAATAGAAAAAAAAGAAAGAAAAGAAAGAAATAAAAAAAAAAAAAAAAAGGAAAGAAAGGAAAGGAAAAAATAAAAAAAAAGAAAAAAAAAAAAAAAAAAGAAAAATAAAAAAAGAAGAAAAGGAAAGAGAAAAAAAAAAAAAAAAAGAAAGAAAAAAAAAAGAAATAAAGGCAAGAAAAAATAAAGACGAGAAAAAAAAAAAGAAAAAAAAGGAAGGAAGGAAGGAAAAAAAAGAAAAAAAAAAAAAAAAAAAACATAAAAAGAAAAAGAAAAAAAAAAAAAGAAAAAGGAAAAAAAACGAAAAAAACTAAAAAGAAAAGAGAAAAAGAAAAAAAGAAAAGAAAATAAAGAAAAAAAGAAAAAAAAAAGAAAAAGAAAAAGAAAAAAAAAAGAAAAAAAAAAAAAGAAAAAAAAAAAAAAAAAAAAAGAAAAAATAAAAAAAAAAAAAGAAAGAAGAAAAAAAAGAAAAAGAAGGAGAAAAAAAACGAAAATAAAAAAGAAAGAAAAAAAAAAAGGTAAAAAAAAAAAAAAAAAAAAAAAAAAAAAAGAAAAAAAAAAAAAAAAAAAAAAAAGAAGAAAAAAAAAGAAAAGGGAAAAAAAGGAAGAAAGAGAAAAGGAAAAAGGAAAAAAAAAAGAAAAGAAAAAGAAAAGAAAGAAAAAAAAGGAAAAGAGATAAAAAAAAGAAAAAAAGAAAAAAATAAAAAGAGAGAAAAAAGAAAAAAGGAAAAAAAAAAAAAAAAAGGAGAAAAAAAAGTTAAGAAAAAAAAGAAAAAAGAAAAAAAAAAGGAAAAAAAAGGAGAAAGGGAGAAGAGAAAGAAAAAAAAAAAAAAAAAAAAAAAAAAAAGAAATAACAAAGAAAAAAAAAAAAAAAGAAAAAAAGGATAAAAAAATAAAAAAAAAAAACAAAAAAAAAACAAAGAAAAGAAAAGAAAAAAAAAAAGAAAGGAGGAAAAAAAAGGGAAAAAAGGTGGGAAGGGGAGAAAAAAAAAATTAAAAAAAAAAAAAAATAGAAAGAAAAGAAGGGAATAAAAAAAAAAGAAAAGAAAAAAAGAAAAGGAAGAAAGAAAAAAAAAAAAGAGAAAAGAAAAAAAAAAGGAAGAAAAAGGGGAAAAAAAAAAAAAGAAAAAAAAGAAAATAGAAATAAAAAAAAGGAAAAAAAGAAGGAAAATAAATGAAAAAAAAAAAAAAAGAAAAAAAAAACATAAAGAAAAAAAAAAAAAAAATAAGAAAAGAGAAAAAGAAAAAAAAATAAGAAAAAAAAAAAAAAATACAGGTAAAAAAAGAAAAAAGAAAAAAAGAAAAGGAAAAAAGAGAAAATAAAGAGAGGAAAAAAAAAGGAAAAAAGAAGGAAAAAAAAAAAAAAAAAAAAAGAAAGGAAAGAAAAAAAAAAAAATAAAAAAAAAAAGAAGAAAAAAAAAAAAAAAAAACGAAAAAAGGGAGTAAAAAAAAAAGAAAAAAGAAGGGGAGGGAAGGAAAAAAACAAAGAAATAGAGAAGAAGGAAAAAAGAAAGGGGGACAAAGAAAGAAAAAAACAAAAAAAAAAAAAAAGAAGAAAAAGGAAAAGTAAAGGGAGAAAAAAAAAAAAAGAAAAAAAAAAAAAAAAAAAAGAAAAAAAAAATAAGAGAAAAGAAAAAAGAAAGAGAAAATAAAAAAAAAGAAAATAAAAGGGTAGAAAAAAAAAAGAATAAAAAGGAAAAAAGAAAAAGGAAAACAAAACAAACCAAAAAAAAAAGAAGAAAAAAAGAGAAAAAAAAAAAAAACAATAAAAAAAAAAAAAAACTATAAAACAAACAACAAAGAAAAAAGAAAAAAAAACAAAAAAAAAAAACAAAACATAAAAGAGAAAATTACCAAAAAAAAAAAAAAGGAAGTAGAAGAGGAGAAAAGGAAGGAAAATAGAAGAAGGAAAGAAAGCAGAAAAAAAAAAAAAAAAAAAAAAATAATAAAAAAAAGATGGAAAAGGAGGGGGGGAATAAAAAAAAAAAAGAAAAAAAAAAAAAAATAAGAAGGAAAAAAAAAAAAGAAAAAAAAAAAAAAAAAAAGGGAAAAAAAAAAAAAAAAAAATATAATAAAACATGAAGGAAAAGAGGAAAGAAGTAATAAAAAAAAAAAAAAAAAAAATAAGTAAAAACACCTCCGAGATCCACTGCCTGGTCGCACATCAATTCCCCCTTCCCTAACCCCCCCAGCTTCCCCCCCACCCCCCCACCGCCCACCCCACACCCCTCCCTCCCCCCCCCTCCCCCCCCCGCCTCCCTACCCTTCCCCCCCTCCTCATCCCTCTCCCCCCCCAACCCACCACGTTCCGCCCCCCCTCCACCCCTTCTCACCTTTCCCCCCTCCCACCTCACCTCCCCCCCTCCCCCTCCTCCTCCCCCCCCTCCCCTCTCCCCCTTCCTACATTAACAACCACCTACCGCCTACACATCACAGTCAACATCTAAATGCTCAACGAACCAACACTAAAAAATATGATAATCACACAAAATAATCACACTGAAAAACAGGTTGCAACGACCTGGTCATATAAAAATCGCCCTGAAAACGCTAAGTGATATAACCCAAAGAATATTGCATCGAAATAGCAGACATTCGTCTAGCACCGAGTACGCACTCATGCATACACACCACTTCAGAAAGAAAATCGAAACCTAAAATTAAAAATAATGGACTAAACACTCAATTATCACACCATCGCCAAACATATAGAAATATATCATTAATCTACAACGTGTTCTAAAGGTGCCCCAGCCGAAGAATAAGGCCCGTCAAGCACTTAAGGATTAAGTTTTTCAATTACCTATAAACAATTTAAAAGTAGACTATGTAAATCATTGAATTTGATTAATACATATTCCTACCTAACAGACTCACCACCAACATAGTGTAAAAGACAATCAACAAAACATCAAAACATACCTCAACAAAAACACAAATATACTCCGCAATAAAAAAGAAAAATCGTGTCTAACCGGCTGAGTCCATGCAAAAAGCAATACGCAAATGAGATGTCCTAAAGTTAAACGCCAGAACGCTCGGTCTTAAACTTTTCTTGGTCTTTGAATTTTATTTTCTGATACTAAAAGTGAATTACTCTCGCATAGCGACGCAATGTGGGTATAGTAGCGTTAATCTAGTATGTGTTTTTTTTAATGTATATATTTGTGTGGAGGAGAGTGACGTGAAAGTTATAGGTATAATTAATTAAGTATCTTTTATATAATAAAATAATTACCTCTATCAGATTAAATCTTATATGAAAATAAATTGGACTAGTCAGAATGCATGATTTTGTCACGTAGGCAAAATCGTGCGATCTAATTGGTCAATAAAAAGTCAAAATTGAATCAATTTGGTCAAAATTAAAAAAATATGACGAAGAAAAAAACACATAAAAATATATGTCAAATTTATGAAAACAAAAACTTGAAAAAAGAGGAGATAAATAATAAAACTTCAGTGGTTTAACTTTAAATAAATTATATAGAGTTAAAAGTGTAAATTTACAAATTTACAAATTTTATTATAACTTTAAAAAATAAACAAATAACCCATAAACTTAAAAACCTCTATGACTTTATATTTTAAAATACAACAAATGTAAATAATTTTCTACTCTCCAAACAAAGATATAATATTATCTAATCACATCCTCAAACAACTACCGAAGACTTTGGTGACATTTTTTCATTGACGGCCTGAAATCATGTTGTACAATAGAAGCTCATCACAATGTTCAATTGAGCCGACTCCGGGCTACTAAAAGGGAGTTTTGTTGGTAACACAAGTTGGCTCACATGGGGGGGGCGGAGGGGGGTCGAGTCAGTAAATAGGTAAATCAAAAGAAAAGAATTAGTAATCATCCTCAAGTTCATATACCACGTAATATATAAACGATTTAATGAATCTATTATCTTCATATATTTCGATAATACTCTATAACATAACTTATAAAACAGAAAAAAATAAAAATATACATGTAATTTAAAAAAACATAATGTATAAACCCCGTGCGTGCATGAGCATTAAAACTAGTTTAAATATCTAAAAATTGCATTCCTTTGTATGTATGAATATTTTAATCTGATAATATTACTTATTTTTAAAAATTTAATTTTTTTATGTTAACAAATGTGTGTTTCTTTCTATATGTAATATAGATATATACCGTATATTTTTTTCTCAATTTAGAAACCATATAGAGATTATCTAAAAGTTACCATTAAATATATTAGTATAAGACAAGATATCTAAACCGACCCTAAGGTTATTTATAAATACAGGCCATTGGATCTCATAGCAAGTCCATAGCACAGTCCATCATTGCAGGCTTCAAGAAAAGTTTAAACCCATCGTTTTTCGATTCAGGCCTTCACACCTTGTTGGTTCATTAATATCAAATTCCTTTAATCCCTAAACCCTAAATTTTGTGCTTTTTTTGTTTAGTTAAGATTGATGATTTTTTTTTTTTTATGATGGGTTATTAAGTTCGATGGTTTATATGAACTTGTGTCATTGCATTATCTTATCGTTTGGTTTGTTGTTCTGTGAATATTCGAGGCTTGTTGAGCTTTAGTTTGCTTTTGGATTTTATAAAAGACCTAATATTCTTGATTATCACCATGCATGTAGATATATGATCAATTTTAGCCATGTAACACAAATATTAAATAAAAGACTAATTAATTGTCCTGGTTTAGGTTTAGGGTTTGAGTATAGTTTGGTATTCATGATTCACATAGGAATATGATATCACGCAAAAAGCCTTACTCGAACATTGTTTTAAGCATACATTAATTCGCCACCTTGTGTAAAATCAGTATATTTTACCCATAAAAAATAGATCGTGTTTAAAACGGCGTTTGTGTTCGATTATTTTCCGGGCTTATGAGGTCATGTAGATTTGGAAAACCTCACGAGCCGTCATTTTTTTGGCATATGAACTTACTGAATTGAGCTTATTGCCTATTTAAGGTCATAGGCTGAAAATGTTTGAGCTTATGACTTTATTAAGCTAACACAAGCTCATAAGTCCACTAAATAAGACAACACGAACAACCCCTAACCACGTCCAAACACTAGAAACTGATTTTTGAACTTGTATGTGTTGATTGAAGTTGTGTAATCAGTAGTTTAGTTAGGTCAAGCACTAGAAACTGATTGTTTGCTAAGAACATTCAGATGTAAGATAACTCCTATATTATCTGATAATCTATGACTTGTTATATGACCCATGCAATGCTAGTTTTCGGACCTAATAGTTTTATAGACATAATTGGCATAATGTACCATACTACCATGATGAAAACATTTTGATGTCCAAAACAACACCACTGCTGAAGGTAGTAAAACTTGACTTAACTTATGATATAAAGTTTGGGAGTCTTTCAGTTTACAAGACTTGTAACGAATACGTTGAAGAGGCAGAAATAACTGAATTATAATATGTGGAATATATGTAAATTTTTTTAGATGTGTTTTTTGTGTAAGTCTTACATGTACCCCATTTGTTTATTGCTTTTTTTATGAAGGTTATTATTTATTCTTTTTTATGTATTTGTTTGTCATACTTAAACCAGGTTTTTGTTTGTATGACAGTCCTATAGTCCCATTGATACCAGTTTTACAGAAAGTAACGCACTCGTTGACTTCGAGATGAAGCCACGAATATTATTGACACTTACCGAACAATAATGTGAGAAACAGCCCACAACGTCAAAAAAAAAGGGTCTTGTTTGGGACAGATTTCACTAGAAAAGAAGTTGGCGATGGAGAACAAGAAGCCTTCTGTATGATTGCAAGCAAAAAATTTCGCATACATAAAAGTCTATTAGTTCCAAAATTTAGACCAGTCACCACTCAAACGCCACCTGGACACACACAAAGGCCCTTCAAAGATTAGTGTTCAGGCTGCGGGTCCCATCAAAGACACACCTAGACGATGCAAGAAATATACACCTCAGCGAGGTTCCAGAACTGCATCGGTTCCTGTGGCATTTGACTCTGAAAGGTGTCGCCATGAAATCGCTCGAATGATTATACTACATGACTATCCACTTCACATGGTCGAACACAAAGGGTTCATGACTTTTTTTCATAACCTTCAGCCTAAGTTCAACATGGTTGACTTTAATACCGCTCAAGGCGACTGTGTAGCAACTTATCTTAGCGAAAGATCAACCATTGAGAACTTGATTGCACGGATCCGGGTCGGATTTGCCTTACACTTGACCTATGGAATTCAAACAATACAACTGGTTATGTTTTCATAATGGGTTAGTTTATTGATAGTGAATGGAACATACACAAAAGGCTACTAAGTGTTGTGATGGAACTGTATCCTGAGTCTGAATTCGCTTTTAGTCACGCTGTATGCACTTGCCTCATTGACTGGAACATTCAGGGTCGATTATTTTCTGTCACGCTAAACCAAAACCAACCTTTTAGTGAAATTGGTATCGAAAGTCTCATAAGTTTGCTTTCTGAAAAAAACCCGCGTATCCTTAATGGTCAATTGGTGCTTACTAATTGCCTTGCGCGTGCTCTAACTAGTGCTGCACAAGAAGCCCTTCAAGTGTGTCAAGAAATGGTTAAGAAAGTGAGAGACTGTGTAAAGTATGTGAAAGCATCGGAAGCGCTGGAAGAATATTTTCCTGATCTCAAACAACTTCAAGTACTAAATACCAGAAATTTGTCACTCGATGATCAGACAAAATGGAATACAACTTATGAAATGTTGTTGGCAGCATCAGAGTTGAAAGAAGAGTTTTCTCGTTTAGATTGTCCGGATTACTTTAAAAGCCCAAGTGGTGAAGATTGGAACCTTGTTGACAATCTTTGCACTTACTTGAAGCTAATTTTTGACACCGCGAGTATGATGGCATCGTCAAATGTCCTCACAGCTAATACTTTTTTTATGAAGCATGGAAGATTCAGTTGGAGCTAACATGTGCATCCACAAGTGAAGATAATATCATTAGTACAATTACCAAACCGATGCTAGAGGGCTTTGATAAGTACTGGAAAAGCAGCTATTTCGTGTTGGCAATAGCGGTTGTAATGGATCCACGGTTTAAGATGAAGTTGGTTGATTTCTGCTTTGCAAAGATTTTTGGTGACGAGGCTGCGTCCTATATTAATATAGTGGATGAAGGGATTCATCAGCTTTTTCTAGATTATGCTGCTGGTGATGTCACTAGATATTTAAGCAACGGGGATGGGCATGGGCTCGGGCATACATATTTTGATGATTTTATTATGGAGAGTGCAAGTCAACAATCGAAGTCAGAGTTGGATCAGTATTTGGAAGAGTCTCTTTTGCCTAGGAGTCATGAGTTGCAGTTAGCGATGGTGAAAGCTTAATGAGCCTAAGTCCCCAAAAACTGTCGAAGATGGCTCATGATATTTTGACTCGACCCTGTGTCTACTGTTGACCTGAGTCTTATTGATACTTGTGTGAAGGAAATGGATTTGTTTATAGGTGCGCTTTGTAAGCCCTGAGATTGGTTAGTCACTTTACTGTGCTAGGATGGTTGCGGACTGCATCAATAGAGAGTGATGGACTCTCCCTTATAAGATGGAATTTCAAATATAGTGTGGGGCTTGATATTTGTGTTTTATAGTT
This sequence comes from Tanacetum coccineum, assembly GCA_026074375.1. Lineage (NCBI taxonomy): Eukaryota > Viridiplantae > Streptophyta > Magnoliopsida > Asterales > Asteraceae > Tanacetum > Tanacetum coccineum. The sequence continues at coordinate 25,977 of BQNB010031708.1, read as the reverse complement.
TTTTTGTCTCGTTTTTTCTTAGATTGGGCTCATTTTGTAAATGCTGGTCGTGATAATAAAGATTTTGAGTACTTAATATAGGATTAGTTTATGGCATTTGAGACTGAATTGTTTTGGTTTTAATCTGCATATTTGATATATGATTGGTTTACCTTTCAAACGACACTAATTTGTTCTGCAGACAAAATATCACATATCCAGAATTATGTGAATGAACTATGAACAATAGACAGAAATTAGATCAAATCCGGTGGTAATAGGAATTCATTCCCTCTAATAATAAATATGTTTACGTTTATGTCAACAAAATACGTGTGATAAGTGCTTTGGTTGCAATTCTAGTTAGTTCCCAATTACCATGGGAGATTGTATAGAAATAAGAACAAGTAATGAACGAGTATTTCATTCCGCCTTGCCTGTTATGTATACACTTGGCTGTCAATAGTATTTAAACAGATAGTTTAACTGTGTACTCTACAATTTCCGATTTACATTTCAAAACCAGTAAGTGAAATTGTAAGTTACGTTGACCCAAGTGAAATTTGAAAGATTGTTTTCGAAAGACTGGACATCGGAAAGAGTGGGTCAACCTAACTTATACACTTGTATATGAAGGAGGCTTAGATGACTCTATATAAAATAAACCAGACTGTATATAAAATAAACCGTCGAAGTATGGAGTGTTAAGGATAAGCCTAAAGAGTAACTAACTGTAGAGATAGCTTATAGAATTTAAAATATTTTTAGCTTATCAAGTTGTTGTAACTATTAGCTATTTTATCTCCTGGAAATCTGTAGCTTCTCCTGTATATATGTACATCAACATTATTCAATGAAATCAAGTTTTACGATCATCTTCTAATCTTTACACCAAAACCAAAGTTATTTAGAACCCCGTCTAAATAATCCCATCTTCCCGAATCGAATGCCTTTTCAAAATCAGCTTTAAAAATCATAGCTTTGATTTTATGATACTTACACCAAACGAAATAAGCCGTTAAGAATAAAAGGGCGTGCATCCCAGGATTTGACATTCGGAAAAAAAGGGGAGTTTAACGTCACTGAATCAATCAGGCATAACGATGCATATGCGATTGGACAAGATCTTGGCAATGGGAAAATCTGTAAAAACTACGAATGAGGCTTATTGGACGAAAATCTTCAACATCTTTGCATCCAAAGATTTAGGAATAAGAGTAATAAATGAAATTACTTCTAGGAAGGAAACTACTAGAAGAGAAAAATTCCTTGACAGTATTCTAACCCACTTCATTCTGAAATGATTTCCAATATTTTGAGAAATTCAAAGGAAAAACTCATGCCTGCCCTTAGATTTATTATTGCCACTCTCCTCAAACCGCCACTTAATTTCTTCTAAATAGACCATCAACTTTCAACTGTCCGCTTATCTTGATCAATAGAATCTTTTGAAACATATTGAATCAAGATTAATAGTCTGACCTATGGCATACGAAAAATGATTAGAAAATGTTTGAACAAATTCATTCTCACATGGGTAGGTATCTTCATCCACTCTCCATCGACAAGAACCACCACGAAAACAATTTGAGACCGTTTTTTTACTTATAACCCCGTGAAAAAACTTAGAATTTTCATCACCTTCGATAGCCCATTGACTCTTGGCCTTTAGGCCAAATCAAAAGAGTGGTGCTTATCAAGATCATGAATATCTTTCAAAAGGGAGATTCTTTCATTAATAATATCGTTGTTACTCAAACCTTTATCAATCAGCTTGTCTAACTCTGATATCCGGGACTGAGCTGAATGACGCACCGCAGAAGCCTTGAGCATCTCATCTCGACTCCAGTTTTTAATAATCGCCTTAAGAGCTTGAACTTTCTTCTCAGAAGAAAATCTGTTATTTCCATGATAGATAAATTATTCCAAGTATCAGCAATAAGATTATCAAATCCGTCCTTTGTGAACCAAGAGTGAAACACACGAAATGGCGTAGGCCCATAATCAACAGATGAATCACGTAAGAGAATGGGCATATGATCAGAGAGACGCCTATCAAGACATATAGCAGCAAGCGAAGGGAAAATTAAGATCAAGCCTTCAGAACTTAAGAATCTAATATAATTTACTCATTTTTTGAACAAGATTATTCGAGCCCATAGAAAGGAATACCCAATCAAGAACACGAAGAGTCAATAATGCATGATGATGAAGATAAAGTGATTAAAAAGGCTTAGCACCAATACTCCTTGAAAATTGTACCAAATCACTCTTTCCTCCGACTAACTTCATTGAAATCTCAAGATGATACATTCTCCAATCCCACAAATCAATCATATGCTTAATGAATCCCACGAAGAATTCTTTTCGTGATATCTTGAGGCGCAAACTGGAAACAAACATTAGCTTCCATGAAGAAGAAATCTACGTACCACCGAACGCTACAAAGGAATCATATACAAGTACACTTTTCTTTAGCGAAATCTCATTTGGATCCAGACATAAAGATCTCTCACCAGATTAACCCAACAGAAGGCTATAGACCAAAGTCGAAATAAAATTGCCCCATAACGATTTGATGCAAAAAGATCAATTTTTTTCTGACTTAGTTTCTTCTGAATAGTATCAAAATTCACTTTATATTCAAATATTGAAAACTCCCCGAATCCGTCTTTCTTGGACGTGTGTCCAACACCTTGAATATTCAAGGACATACAATCATCGTAAACCCCGATGTACCACTCCTTGAAGATCAATCAATAGCTTCTATATTTTTATAGAACATCCTTCATATTGTACCCCATAGCATTACCTATTTCAATTAGATTCCTCCATAACATCTAGAATAGAGCAACCACCACTTTTTAGTATAACGAATCTATTAGATCCACACTTCCCATTTGAGCCTGTCTTCTTATTACAGTGATGATTAGAATTGGACTTGTTAACACTTACATTCTCCTCTTCTTCTATAGTTTCATTAACACCTTTCGGAGTGAATCCAGGAGGAAATGAATGGGATTGGACTTTTCGACATCTTTTGATTCCCCTTTTGATTATTATTCGCTGAGAATTAGAGTTAATTCCAAATGGAGTCTACAAATTTCATACATATTTTTGGGTGCTAGAATGCAACGTTGCCTTCTTTCTCATACAACTAGATTCTGATATATGATCAATATCATCTACTTTTTGTGAGTTAAACTCTTCGTCCTCCATTGATTCCTCATCAGAGGATGAATTCTCACAAAATTCGTTATTGAACTCAAGGGCCTATGCTTTAAGTTCTTTAACACGTATCCAGTAAATTTTACCTTTTACGATGATTTTAATTCTTTGGTTTATTATGGTATGGACTTTAGTAACAACACAAATCTTCTTTGTCAGAAGATGAAAGAATCTAAAGTGGTGTCGACCTCAGACAAAGTACCCTACTGGGAGATAATTTTCGCATATGCATTATTATTCCAAGTGTTAAAGGGATGTCCTTTAATAGATATCCACACAAGTCTGTCTTCACTGGCAAAAGATGATTATCACAATGCCAAAAGTTTCTGAGAACCAAGACTAAAAACCCTAATATTGAGCATTTTCTCTTTTGATTGAACAGAACAAGCCTCAATAAGAGAATCCAAAATCCACCCAAAAAAGAATATATTGACGTAATCAAAGCCTTCATCATCAAAAAATAACATTAAATATTGATAAAGCATTGATATTCATTAATTTTACCCTGTAAGGCGGCAGAGAGAGGGCAGTTGTCAAAACAATTGCAATAGTCATCCATGCAACGAATGTGCTGGGGAGGAATCAGACTATGGATGGGCCCTTAAGATCATTTGGATTTCAAAACAGAACGCAAAAGAATTTTTTTTTAAACAGGTCCCGAAATAATCTTCACTTTAGATGGCTACATAAACAAAGCCATAGATTCTCTTTGGAATCTTACAGGATTAGCATATAAATGAAAACGCCCAATCCAAATGGGGCATAAATTTTCAATAAGTCTCTCCATGTTATCCACCTTGAGAAAGCGGACGAAGGCAAATTTCTTACCTGTTTTGGACCTCTTTAGAGGAATATACACATCGACAACCTTACCATAAAGCTGCTGAGAGCATATAAGTGAAGAGGAAACATTGTTATTATCCAAAAGTTCACGGGCAAGTAATATGACAGAAAGTTAATAACAAATATCTTCTTGGAAATCTTTTCTCTCATGTTCTCTATCATGTCCACAGAAAGATCCTCATTGGATAAAAAAACGTTCATTGTCACGTTTTTTTTTTTTTTTTAATTTGTATGCACAAAGTAGGAAAAAAAAATATTACAAAAGTTTCGATTTATTCAGATAAAAAAAATACCCGCGAAAACATCTTCGATATCTAATAACTTTAAAATAATCGATATGGTCAAAAACGTACAACCCATTATATTAAAAAAAAAACACAAAAAAAAACACTTTAAACATGAGGCCCAACACATAAGCCATATAAAAAAAATTATTACTAATATACACATTTGTCGACAAACTAGCCTAAAATTCGCATAAAATGTTGCCTAAAATCTGGCCCAAAGTAAAAAAAAATACAAAACGGACCCTCACCTTTTAACTATTTACGATTTTCTTACACAAAAATTCCCGTAAAAAAATTTACAAAACTGTCCCAAAAAAAAGAAAATATTCGGGAAAAAATTAGCTCATCCCAACGCAAATTTTTTTTCCCCGAATCATACAAAAAAAGAAAATATTAAAAATTAGCCCCGCCATAACGCATCGCAAAAAAAAACCCCCGAAACGTAAAAAAAATTATTCGGGAAAAAATTAGCCCCGCCGCAACGCGGGGGTTCTTTTGCTTGTTTCACACATTAGCCTTAAGGGATTCAAATTTTATATTATTTCCTTATTCTGATATGATGGTGCAGGACTGCTATATAGAATAAGTGAAATATAGAAACACTAAACAAGTTTTATAGCTGCAAAACAAGCATGAAAAAGTCCATGAGTTAAAAAACAAAGACAAAACACACACTCATTCATACAGCTTTATTTGCTTAAAGAATGAACATGTTAAAGACAGAGAAGGTAAAGAAAATGTGACAAGATATGATCAAAATGAGCAAAGAACTTAACTATATATTAAATGTTCTGTGAACGTACGTTGTTGGAGACTTTGTACGTGCTTCATGAGGAGACACTAAAGAATATACTTGCGAAAAGGTTGATAAAATGGTTGGTCAGGTGATACTAGTCAGCATTGAGGCTGGTATAGAGGTCACGGATTATGCACTTGAATGGGATAGAAAAAATCGTGCGATCTGATTGGTCAATAAAAGGTCAAAATTGATTCAATTTGGTCAAAATTAGAAATCTGATGGAGAAAAAAACACATAAAAATATACGTGTCAAATTTGTAAAAACAAAAACTTGAAAAAAGAAGAGATAATTAATAAAACTTTATTGGTTTAATTTTAAATAAATTATATGGAGATAAAAGTGTAAATTTATAAATTTACAAGTTTTATTATAACTTTAAAAAATAAACAAATACCCTTTTCAACTTTATACCTCTAGACTTTATATTTTAAAATACAACAAACGTAAACAATTTCTTACTTCCAAACAAAGACTTAACATTATCAAATCACATCCCAAATCTACCCGAAGACTTTTTGGTGGATTTTTCATTGTCGGCCTGAAATTATGTTGTACAACTCAACCACATCGAATGTTCACTTGAGCCAACTCCGGTCTACCTAAAAGGGTAGTTTCGCGAGGATTAGTTGGCTCACAATGTCGAGTCAGTAAACAGGTAAATCAAAAGAAAAAAATTAGTAATCATCCTCAAGTTTATATACTACGTAATATATAAAAGATTTAATGAATCTATTATCTTCATATATTTCGATAATACTCTATAACAATAAATTATAAAAACTGAAAAAAAATAAATTACACATGTGTTTATAAAAAACATTAATGTCTAATCCCCGTGCGTGCACGGGCATTAAAAGTAGTAATGTTACATATAAACAACACGTAAAACATAATTAATGATGAAAAATAACTCGCAAGTAATAATCTAGATAAACTGGAAGTTAGAAATGTGTTAGATCAATGAATACATAAAACCCAAAAAGGGAAGGAACACACTTACCGTGGACCTGTGGTGCTGATCGACTTGTGTAGGAAGCTCACAATAATAGAATTTCATAAACCCTAAACAATGTGATATCGTGCCTAGTGGCTTTACATATCTACTATGTATATATCCGCCGTCATCGAGTTAGGTTTTATGCCATAAATCTTTCTACATTTTTTGGGCGCATTATCGTGCAATGGAACTCTATCCTCTTATCATTTCATTTTCTACAAAAGAATTTACTACAGGGGGAAGAAAAGCCGGATGGTTGGAAGATACATCTTTACATCAAAGAACTTGCTGGAAATACTTAACCATTAACTGACTGTTTCAACCCTAGTTCCATCTTCCGACAAACCAAGGTGCCGAAGCAAAGCGATACTGTAATTGCAATGTAAAAGGAAGCATGTTAGAGATGAACATAAACTTTACAGAACTACCTCATAAAAGATAAAATTATTTGGTATGCACAGGTATCATCATGCATTATTTCCCTTTTCTTTTGTCAAATTCCATGTGAAGTAGCTATTATACCATCGAGTTATAATCCTAATTTACAAAACTACCTTATGAAAAAATAAATTAATTATGGATTTTTTTTAGTGCAAAACTGAGAAACTTGCGTAAAATATAATTTTATTCTAATGCATTATAGTCAAAAAAATAATTTGTATAACTTCTTTAAAAAAGAATCCACCAGCAACAGTTATACTATAGCAGGTTGCCAGTGTTTACATTTGAGTGGCTTATTTGTACCCTTTGCAATACTTGAGTGGCTTGTTTACAGTGGGTCAAAGAGTTAATGGTGCGTAAAAAATTGAACTAATTGTATAGGAGCTCAGATAACCATACCTGCAGTTTTTAGGAGCACTAAAAGTCGGTCTTAATGAAGACTTCATACTAGAAGGAAGAGCCATAAACTTTTTCCAATCCTGAAGCATAATCTTCAAATCATGAACTTTATTTTCCAAACCAACACAGCAATTTGCATGCATTGTGCAAACTTTGTTCAAATCTGTACTGGGTTCGCAAAATCCACCAAAATATGTTGTATCTAAAAACCTCAATTTCAAGTTGATGTCTGTAAGTACAGAATCAAATTTGATGGTATTTAGGACATCTTGATCGTGTAAATCAGGATAGAATGCTCTTGAAGAATACCAATATTTGTAAAACTCTATTGACCGGATATTTGACCTTACGAAACTAAACCCTCCATTGGCGATATTAGTCCCTAAATCAGTTGAGTTTCCAGAGTAATGGTCGCATGCGATTTGAAAATCTGCATCTGGATAGAAATGTGGAAATGGGTCCCTGAACCACATGACATCAGCATCCTGTAAGAAGAAAAAACCAGCATATTATATATCTGAGAATAAATGATTATCTATTATGTGAAGCAAACAGTCTTGGCTGATGTCCAGTATCGCAACTACAAATAACTAACATGATAGTTGATGGCTCCAAACTTTTGAACAGGTTAGACGAATAGTTGGTGGATAATGGCACAACCTCAGACTATAATAAATTTGACATGACCCTAGTTCGATATACACTAGGCACATAGTTAAGTTGTCAAAATAACATTTCATTTTGAGTCATCAAAAGCAAAGCAGAGGTGGGAATTTCAACCCATTGTCATAAAAATGGTCCGATTAGGATTATTTTATATGCAAGGGCTCAAATGGGTAAATATTATAAAACTGGGTAAACAATAACTGGGTCAAATGTGTTGAAATCATTTGAAGGTGAGGATTTGTAGCATTAAAAACTGGCTAACGAAATTTTTTTGATCTAATTCCAGTGGCTCCTCTCACTAGTGGTACTTGCATAAATAGTTAATGCTTATTTACTTGTATGCTCATGTACAAAGACGTGCCTTGTACAGGTTCACTAGTTTCATTATACCTTTTTCATGTATCCTAATGTACAATTCATGAGCAATTTATCTTTAGCATTTAGCAATCTAGCCTTACATTTTAATTAGAAAAGCTTAAACAATGCGACTTATTCAAGACACATCTTCCAGCGAAGTAATGAACCTCTTAATCATGGTGATTGCTATCCACATTCTACCGGTCTTGCATATGAATTAAATAACCCAACTCATATTGAATCTGTCATATGGTATCTTCCACATGCTATTCGCTTCATTACCAAAATTATCTAAACAAGGTACATATACCGAGTATAATAAATAATGCTGGTGTTCAGCTAAGCTCTATTGACATATTTGTATGCCGACCATGAGTCTATGTGTGTGTGTGTGCTGGTGTGTGAGTGTGAGAGAGAGAAAGTTATTTACCGATGAGTGAAAGTTGTATCCCTATTCAAGCACAGACTGTAAGATATCAATCCTTCGCCACATCATCTTCAGGTAATCAGGGGTCATAAAATAGGCCTCCTGAGAGAAATCAACTCCTTCGGTAGTGAGGGCAAAACAATGGGTATGTACACGCTTACAACTTGCAAATGCATTCTGATCTAGAGCGATAATCACCAAATGATTTAAAAGTCTACTGGTTTGGTAACCAAACCTAAAGCTTGCAAGAAAGAGATCCAGAACTGAGTTATTTGGATCCACCCAAGCCTCATTCAAAGTCGTTATAATAACTGTGTTGTCATCCATAGAAGCTTCCTTTAAGACTGTTTCCAGACTAGTATCAGCACTGTCCTACAATAGCAATACATTTGAAGTTGTCATGAAGAGGTGTTGTATGCTACTTCACATTTAACTGCCAATGAACAATAGCAACATTATAATAGTGTATAACTAAATTTCCATAAGACCTTCAAATTCGGCATGATAAGTATTTAACACAAAACTTGTAAATAGTGATTTCAACTTTTCAGCAGATACCAGATTGGAGATATAACTAATCATCTCATTATAGACGGTTCTAATTATATACTTACTGGTGTCATTTCAATTTTATGCATCAAGCGATACATATAATGAAGTTCTTGCATGACCAAAATAAGACTACTTTAAGGAAAGGCACATCTTAAGTCAATCGTCATTTGGATTTACAAGATCAGTGATGAACATGGAGCAATTGGCGATATTAGTCTTATGGTTAAATGCTGGTCAAATAAACTTATCATCTTTGTACTCCCTGTTGTAACTTGTAACCTTGTAAAGTGACACTACCTCTACAATAGCAATGATTATACTCAAGTGAAACATGCAATCTAACATAGCAGGAAAGTCATGAATACATTAGCCAACCTATTTCACACTATACAGCCTTTCTAATTCCCACTTCAACCAACGTATAAGCCAATGAAAAGGTGAGTTCCATTGTCAAGCTACATTCTCGATCTTCCTAAAACACGAAGTACCAGCTTAAGACCTACTAATTGAAATAATGAACATAGTGGAACCCAACTGCATGCTTGTAGAAATATGTATTCAAGTAATACATCACAAACACGTCCGTACAAAATAACCGCAAATTCTCCGCCACTATCACTACTCACATCACTAACAATAATCATAAAATAACCTCCAATACAAATCATAACCATCCACAATCATCATATTAGCTTCATTATACATCATCGCCATCTAAAATTATCGAATTAACTCCTATACACCAATATTCCTATCCACATTTATCAACTTAGCTCATATACACATCATCATCGTCTAAAATCATCAAATCCTCTCCAATACACACTAACACTCTCAATAATCATCGAATTAGCTCCTAATAAACATCATCACTATCTATAATCATCAAATTAGTTGCTAATACACATCATCACAATCTATCATTAGCAAATAACCTCCCATACGCATCATCACTATCTGTAGTAATCAAATTAGCTCATAGAAAAACCACTGTGGCCTAGTGGCAAAAGGCTTGTGACTATCATAACTAAAAATGTGACAGTCTCAAGTTCAATTCCTACTAGGGGCAAACAACCACAACAACCTCTTGAAAAGGGAGGGCTTTACCTCGTTTGAGTTCTGTGTGGCAGTGGGTTCAAACTTCGTGGATTAGTCGTCCAAAAGGTAGGAACCATCAAATTTGCTCCAACATAAACATTATCACTATCAACGATCACAAAATTAGCTCATATATAGTTATAAACATCATCACTCTACATTCATCAAACTAAACTCCAACGCACATCATCACTATCAACAATAATGAAATTAATTAGCTCCTAATAAGCATCGTCACTAGTCACTACCTATAATCATGAAATTAGCTCTAATAGATTAATACTAATTATAATACATAAAGTCTTCTCGATAAACATCAACTATCAATACTCATCAAATTAGCTTAACCTACATAGTGCTTAAAACCTAATACGCAATTATACACCAAAACATGCAATTACTAATAATTAACACACATCATAAGTATCTATAAGAGCGGGAGCTTTTACTTTCGTATATACTTGGCAACTGCCGGAGCTTGAGCTTATATTTATAAAATTCCAAAATAGGACAAACAATTTAATTCCCAATATAAATGTATAAGGTAAATTATGTAAATAAACACCTAACTTCTTTCCTTTTACATTTTGAACTAGTGTTGAGTTTTTTATAGCTTATTTTCTAAAACCAAGGGTTAAACCCCACTTTCTGAGGTCAGTTAAGAAATAAGCTCTTATTGAGCTTATTAGTTATTGTCAGCCCAAGTAGCTTTTATTAATTTTGTTCCTACTAGCTTCCTTTACAACTTTGCTCTTTCAAGTTTTTAGTGATAAGCACTTTTAGAATTTGAGCTTATAATTGGACTTTGGTTATTATCGGGGTAGGACCTCAGGGACCATTCTTGTAATTTTCCTGTTTTAGTTGTTTCTCAGTTAATCCTTGCCCGTTAAATGTTTTAGCCCCGTTAGCCCTTAAGTCTTTTTCACAGTTAGTCCCTAAGTTAGTTTTTAATTAGTTTACTTAGTTTTAATTAATAAATAGGGTTAGGTTTTAATTAGTTCAATTAAACTTTCATAAAAAGATAAAAATTAGGGCTTTTATTTTTATAAAATTTCTGCATATTTTCTTTAACTAGAGTAATTTTTATAAAATTTTTAAGACCTTATTTTTAATAGTTTTATAGTTTTTAATTCAAATTAAATTCAAAAATAATCAAAAAAAAATGTTTTTCTTTTTCCTAAAATTTTCTTTTGTCTTAACTTAGGTTTAGAATTTTAGTTTACATTTTTAGGGATTAAATTTGGTTCACTTGCTTAATTGTCACGTTTTATTTGTTTTCCGTATTTGATTAATTGTCCATTTTAATTGTTTTTTTTAGTGGTCTTAGCTTTCCAAATCAATTATCTTTGCTTAATTCAAATCAGAATCCAAGCCTAAACGTGGTTTCAATTTCACTAGTCATTGGGGATAACGACCCGGGTGATCATACTTACCCGGTTTAAAATACGTATTATATATTATATTATATATATTTTTGAGAGTGAATTTTATCAAGGGTAACTTGGTAATTTTCTTAATTACTCTTTAAAAAGTATTATATTTAGTATATTTTAGGTATAACAAACTGCAAATCAGCGCTCCCCTGCAGAGGGTGGTGATAGTGAGATAGGTGGTGATGGTGATGGAGTAGTCATGGTTAGAAGTCTCTCAACCTCTGCCTCTGGTGGAAGGGATATGGAAGTATGGGGTCGGACGGTAATCCTAGCCCCAATAGTAATGTCAGTGGAGGGTGGTGGTATAACAGGCTTTGTTCCCTTAGGTGGGAAAACATTCTCATCAATAGGGGCAACAATAGTAGTGTCGGCCGGAGCTATGTGCACCTCCTCCTCCTTGTCCTCCTTATCCTCCTCGTCCTCATCCTCATCATTGGCGTCATCCCTAGAAGAATCGTCATCATCATCATCTCCCCCATCCATAGGATAGTCAACCGGACCATCCTCTATCTCATCATCCTCGTACTCCTCTAGATACTCCTCGGGATCCGAGTCAGTAACATATCCGGGTGACTCAGCAGTAGGTGAACAATAGGAGGTAATGGCTGCTCCTCAGCCGGAAACTCATGGTCCTCCTCCAATGGTATATACTCAGGGTATATAGGCTCTGGCACGTAGTCAGGATCATGTGCCTGTGCGAACATAGGCTCACGCTCATCCTCGTCCTGAGGAACTGGTGGTGTCTGTGGATTTTCTGGGCCTGGTATGTAATCTGGTGATGGTGGGGCTACTGGCTGTATCGGGAGTCCGTCGTATCCTAATACGATGACCCGTGGAATGCCCCCCTCAGATACTTCCTCATCATCGGCTCCCCAGAAGGCTCTGTCGGGTTCAGAGTCGGTGTAGACGGAAGTGTAGGTGACAGCAGATGTCGCAGAAGACATGATTACTGCAAAGGCAAAATAACTTATATAAGTATTTCTTATAGGAAGGATCGATATGTTATGCCTGTAAGCTTTAATAATAACGATCTTATAGTAATATACGTAATATCATTTATACAGACGTATATTAATCATGTAAGCACTTAGTACCCTACTAATGCTAAAGCAATGCATGTCATGTAAGCATATATGCGCTAGATGTAAACAAGTAATGCATGTATGTCCCTCGCAAATCCCATTTGTGAAAACAGTTTTGAAAATGGTTATAGTCCAGACAAAACCTTTTGACCTGGTTCTCTATAACCTTGGCTCTGATACCAATCTGTAACACCAAATCTGAGTACGCAGCGGAATGTTTGAACATCCGAGGGCGTTACATTTATGGCTCGATAGCACAAGATCTGAGAACGACTACTAAACGTGTCATTTGAAAAAGATACATTGGATTAACAAAATACTTGTTTGTTACATAAGCCCATGGCTTCAAATTGTTCAACAATATAAATAAAGATTCCGGTTTATAACAATTGTCCCCAAAATGTAATAAGACCCCAAATCTTAAATGTTGACTCTTCAATTATTGACTTCCAATGTATCATCGCACCTCGTGCCTTATTGACCTGAAAAACATGCTTAAAACGTCAACATAAAGTTGGTGAATTCATAGGTTTATGTAAATCAATTGTAGGACCGCAAGATTTCCAAGTGTATGATTAAGCAACAAATGCAAACATCATAAAAAGTAATTACGTTTTCCTAAGCTCATGACACTGAAGCTCGACATATATGAATGCAAATATATTTGCCAACAAGTGTCCGTGAATGATGTGCTAACCCCGCAACATCCCAAATTCGACATGGTATGCGTTCGTTCCCGGTGATAGCTAGTCACCCGAACGGGGATTGTCAATCCCTAATAGATCTATTCATAACATTCGCGCCCACATAATGTAATTCCCAATCACATCTATGCAATTAACAGTTCATGATCATGGACATAATGGGTTATGGTAACTTAGGCAAACACGTAATCATGGTATAAAATGTACACTTGCGTCCAATTTGTAAAACAAGCATGTTCTCACCCCAAGGATGTAAATCATTTAAATAACAGTAAAACATGGGGCTATGAACTCACCTTAGAAGGTAGTCCTCTGATTGATATTATATATCCGAGCAGGTAGTGAATCACACCGTCAATTACCTAAGTAAATACGGTCAAGTCTTAGTCTACATATTTAGGCTAACGACTCAATGTATAAACTATAGCAATTTTTAGTTTATATATACTGTTATCACATGCGTGGTGGTGTACTCGTTCATAGTGTTCGTTTACCTCATTTGCTCTTGGGAAGGTATACAACTATATACTTTTAAGTTTACAAGGTGTTTAAGTATTAAAAATAAATACACCTATTTATCACTCGCGGGACTTTAGTTATATAAGTATCCGTATTATATCACGACTAGTCTGATACCATAAGTGTTTATTTAAATCACTTAATTATTTAAGACTCCCTTAGGTTTTCATTATTGGAAAAAACAGTCCTTATTGTTTAAAAATCGAATATTTACCGTTTACACCCCTGAGTTTCCATATTGATATGTTTAGTCCCTCTATTTTACAAAAATTTACATTTTAGGTTCTTATGAGTTCCAAACAGTCCCTTAAGTTCAGGAATATTAAAAAGCAGTGTTATTAATACACTAGCAGTATTAACAATATGCTAGCAGTACTAACTTAGCTCGTATCATAAAACCCATTAGTGAGTTACAAATTCGTTAGAGTTTTGTTTGAGCTCGTGTTGGACACAAGAAAGTTCAGGAATGTCAACAATAGTATTATTAATGCACTAGCAGTATTAACATTAGGCTAGCAGTACTAACTCTGCTAGTAGTACTAACTTCTTAAGCCTGGCAGTATTAATTTACTGCTAGCAGTACTAACCCTGCTAGCAGTACTAACTTCTTTTGATATATCCCAACCAACCCTAGTTCGCATATACTATAGTGTACACATCTTTTATTGAGCAAAACGAGTTGTTAAGTATTGTGACACGTGATATGAAAGTGTTTCCGTTTCCAACGAGTTATCAAACCTCTCGGTTAAGTATTTTACGTGTGCATGTCATATTTAAACATTCATGCTTATACACAAGATCGTTGTTACGTGCCTTATGGCTCTTGGTTCACCACACAAGTCTATATATGTTGTATATTGTAAGACGCGGACATGGGTTGTGTCATGCTAGGCACGACCCATGTTTAGCTTGTTAACACATAATGACCGTGCCTTAAGACACATTTAGCAAACATGAAACTAGAGTACATACGTAGGCTAAGACACTTACAAGGGTCCTAGCTTCTTGAAAACGTATCGCGTAGTTAACCCAAGTGTCTTACAAAATCGTGTAACCCAAACAGTGTATAACCCTAGGCTTCAAAGCTCGTATGCCCAAGTCCTTAGCTCGTATACTCTTCTTAATACCCTTGTATGCGATCTTAAGTATACCTTGTGTCCTCAGAAGGAATGTGGGTCGTGTATGGGCTCGGTTATGTGAGAACCGTATGCAAGAGTGTGTAAATAGGTATGGTTTATTCTTGAGAGAGTTTGACAGTTTTAGAAATGTGTTAAGTGACAATGTGAGCGCTTATTTATAGGCAATTTGAGCTAGTTAGCTTCCTTAGTTCTAAACTAACCAATGTCGAGCCTTATCTACTAGTGGTTTTATAGTTTTGGTTAATCACACATAGTTTTGTTAAAACCACAAGGTACTATTCTTAATTACAAGATATATGTACAAGATATGCTTAGATACTTGAAATCTTATGATTTGTATGTGTGTCTTGTGTTTAGCCGGTTATACAAAGGAAAAGAGAAGCCAAATGGTTATTAACCATTGTGTAATAGATTAGTGGGGGACATTTAGGACTAACATTAATTAGCCATGAGATGTACATGTACTTTAGGATCATTTGGAGATTTCTAGGTATGCATATATGTATGCCGTGGGTTTTGGTAGGGAAGGAAGGATCCAAAGTGATCTCTAACCCATGTGTATTAGCTAACTAGAGACATGTTGTACAAATCTTAATTAGACTTGGATGTACATTGTACTTAGTGTAAGATTTAAGGATTTCTAGTTATACTTGTCCCATAATTCGGCTTTAGGGGGTCTTCAACACAAGAATTTGATTTAATTTTGTGTTAAGGTTTTAAAAGTGGGTATTGGTTTGAGTCTAGGTAAGTCTAGGTATTTCCGGGGTATGTCCAAATGTATTTTATTGTGAAACATAACCTTTTTACGTGACCAATAAAAATAAAATACGCAAGTTACATAATTATCTTCTTAATAATTATATATTACTTGGTTGATGTAACCCTCAATTTATTTGATGATCGTTCACATTAAATGGTTATTTCTAGTCTACACGATTTAGCTCAACAGCAAAATTAAAAGTAAACGCGTATCGGGCCAAAATAAATAGTGACAAATAATAGGAGTCGTAAAATGACCTGAAATTGAGAAATGTTACAGTATCCACCTTTGGTACCCAAGATAATTGATGCCTTTAGCTTGTTTGAGTTAAGGAATGAGCAATCATATGTATCTATTCCATCGTTATGGATGTGTATATGTGGTTTTGTCGCCTTTTCTAGAACATTGGTATTGGTTTATCATTATATTTGAGCGAGCCAGTAATTTAGAAGCTCTAGAAATTATGCTTAATCATCATTTACTAGACCGCAGTGAGGTTAATTTATAGACAAAATCGTATGATAAGAGGTGAAATAAATCCCTATGTAATCATGTATCTGCAGCACTCACTTTTAGTGTTGAAATCCTCAAAGTATCCCTAGAGCAAGAAAAATTTGCTCGATAAAGAAACAAGAAGTTTTGTGCCAGCCTTGGTTTTTGCAGTGATTAAAAAAAAAGTTCAAAGTTTAAGGCAGAGTTTTAGCACATGAAATCAAGTATCTGCTACTCACCCTCATCATTATCACGTTTTGCCTCTTTGAGATTTTTGTCTAGGTGCTCACGTCGCAGTAGACATGTTTATGTGTTAAGTACAAGCCTATGGTAGCTATCTAGATTATGTCTGTGCGAATTAAGTGTTCTTCACATACATGAAAACCCTATCTGAGTGGCAAGAGTAAATTAAAACCAAACACTATCCCTATGTGAGGTGCTATGTTATATGTCTATGCCTGAAAAGTTCCCTAATGTGCAATCTCTTATAAAATCCAAATTTTCTCCACGTCACGATAAATGATTTATTTTCTCGCTTCGATTGCTTAAGGGAAAGCAATAAGCTAAGTGTGGAGGGATTTGATAACGCCCAAATTATGCATGTTTTTTATGGCGTTATTTGTATATATTCTATCATTTCTCGTGAACTTTCGATACTTAAAAGCTTAAATTGCTTGCAGGTTCACTTGAAGACACTACAAACTAAAACTCAAAGAAACTACACACTTTAAAAGACAAATACAAAGAGAAGATATCAAGCTAAATGAACAAGAAGTATGCCGTACTCCACTAATGTACGCCGCACTTACCTAAATAGCTAAGAAGTACGCCGCACTTACTTCTTGTGCGCCGCACTTTCCATCTGATGAGAAGAATAAATGAAGACTTTAATGCAAGTTCATTTACACCCCAAGTACGCCGCACATTCTTTTGTGTGCACCAAACTTTCCCAATTATCATTTAATGCAAGTACATTTAATCACCATGTACGCCGCACAAAGTTTTGTGTGAGCCGCACTTTTTACCCAAATTCAGCCTATAAATAGAGGACGGATTTTCACTCTCAAATCACTCCTCTCCATTCTTCTCATTCCATATAACACACACACACCAATCCTCTCGCCCATACAAACACCAAAACACTACTCCTTTGAAGAATAAAGATCTAACGATCAAGAACGAAGACAATTATCAACTTAGTTATTGAAATAATAGAAGTTTATGTTGAATCTACTTTTGTTATGAACACTTATAGCCTTGAGGGGAGGCTTAAATCTCTCATGATTACTCGGTGATGTTATGATAATGAATAAGCATTGTTATGATCATGATCCTTTTAATCTCAAGCTTATGTTGAAATCCTATTATTATCTTATCTTGTCCATCTTTGCTTATCAAATTATAAATTATATAGTATATTGGTATAGGTCGAAAGTCCTGGTATGATCTATGTGGTTTTAAGATTATCTTATGATCTTTATACTTGTGCCGAGAAAGAAATCCACTTTCATAATTGATTTACAAATAAGTTTTGATATACTGTAAACTGGATTATTTGAGTGACACATTAGGTCTAGTTATACTAAATATATGTCTTGAGTTAAGTATGTTTAAGTTTTTGTTGAAAACATTTTTGATGGAAAATCCTTTTCTAAAAACTGGGGTTTCCATCTTCGTGGTCTAATCCTTTTTCACGCTTATAAAATATTTACTCATTTATCGAGTAGTCATCTTTTTTTATCATTGGTTAAAAACAAAAAGTCATTTTCAAGTTAAAGTTTATTTTCTTTCTGATTATTTAAACACTACTCAAATCCCTGTGGATGACCTGGTCTTACCTAAAAATATTATACTACATACGTGGGTTATACTTTTACCCGTGTGTTTCCCTATAATAAAATTGGTATTTTCAGTTATTATAAATTTAAAGCTTTTGAAACACATCAAACCGCCAAACCAAAAAGATAATGGAAACAATCCATGTCAAGTTTGATGAACTCAAAGCCATGGTTTCTGAATGCAACAATTCAGAACCCGAAACAAACTGCATGACTTTTCAAGATTTATTGAAAGATTCATAATTAGTGCCTTCAAAAATAGACTTGGATAATTTGTTTGGTCCTCTGTATGAAGAATACTATGCAACGAGTTCACTAGAGTTGTCAAATAATTCCACTGTAAATACTTAAAAAATATGGGAACTCTTTTAGAGGGGTTAATAATCGGTTTAGATTATAGATTGGTCTTAAGGGTAGTTGGGGTTTAACCATCGCAAGCTTCGATTCCCTGCTCGTGTGATCATAGGAGAATGTGGGATCGCAGAGTAAGTATATGACATACCTTAAATGAAAATTCGGGTATGTCAATATTAGAACTACTAATGGGACTTATAATTGAACGTGGCGCAGGAAATTGTAATCGTAGCACTAGTAATGAAATGGTTAGGTTAGCACGCTTTTCTCCCTGAATTCTTCTATCTATTTACTTTTTGCATTTACTTTCTTGTAATTCTTAAAATCAATCTTAAAACCATTTTCAAACGTGACAATAATCAAATTAGAACTATTAAACCTTAGCTCTTGGGATGACCTCGGATTTACCAAACTACTGCACTATATACGACCGGGTTCTCTGCTGTTAGTGCGTGTATCGGTAAACGAGTTTTATATATTTAAAACTTGGTAAAATATTATTTAAAATAATTTACGCATCAAGTTTTTAACACCGCTTCTGGGGAGCTAATTTTAGTTGTAGTTTGATTTCTAATATTTTCATTGATTTATCAGGAGACATGATGAATGAGGTAGACATTGAAAACCTCACCATTGAGCAATATCTAATGTTGACACAGAAAAACCAAACACAAGGAATGGTTAGAACTAAATCCAGTAGGGTGATAACAAAGGTTATCGATGACATGGCTATTGCAGAATATATGGAATATGAGGCAGAAATAAAAAGGGATCCTTAGGGTTATGCTCAAACACATACTATGAATTCAGGATCAACCACCCTTGAAGGAAGTAAGATCTTTGAAAACAATCATCACCCCGACAAACTAAAAACCAATGATTATCTTCCCTTAAATCCCCCTTGTTTCAAACCTGCCTAACCAATTACCGATGATATGCATGAACTTTTAGAGAAAAGACCCAAATGACTATCACCTCTTCACACCTAACTCTCATTATGAAACTAAAGAAGTAAGTTCTGATGAAGATGTACATGAATGGTTGAATGAAGAATTCAGTAAACATATGATTGGGCAGGATAAGGAGGAAGAAGAAGATGCTTTAATTGACATCCTCAAAATAGTGGTTGAAGAGTGCAAGTCAATTTACAAAAAAACTCAAATTCAAACACCTTCTAGCAGGACTAGCGAAATTCACAGGGTATCCTTCACAGCAAAAGAAGAACAAGAAAGGGGAAAGTTCATAAAACTTACCATGCAAGCAACAGTCTAATGAAATAAACCCATGAGGTTTTACTCTTCCTTGCACTATTAGTAATCTTAAGATATATGCTATGGCTGATGTAGGGGCAGGAATTAATATGATGCCTAAATCACTGCTTGAACATTTAAAGTTGACTAACCTTAAAAAAACCAGTAGGGTTGTTGAAATGGCTAATATGACAAAAAAGGCCCCATTAGGAATTGTGGAAAATATCCCAATAAAAATTGCTAAGTTCTTGTTCCATTCTGATTTTGTAGCAAATGAAACAGAAACCACAGAATGTGTTGCACCCGTATCAAATAAGACAAAATATCATGACCATTCAAGAAGAGAGTTCTCGAAACGGTACCTAAATAGTTAGCTGCCTGATCCTTGGTCGAAGAAAATACTCGCCCCTTAGTAGCATGTTGATTGTCTTTATCATCTCCCCTACCATCATTTCTACCATTCTTAGCGCAATCCCTGTCCATATGCCCAGTCGAACCACAAGTGAAACAAGCTCCAGTAACCCTATGACATGCCTTGCCCAGATGAAGTTTCCCACATATGTCACATGGAGGAGAGGAGGCATAGTCTGGGTATCTTTTCTGACCTGAAGACCCAGAAGAACGGTTGTACTGTTGACCTCGGTTATGTCATGACTTCTGATCACAATTGCCACCTTGCCTGTCATAACTGTGACCATCATAACCCTTATGATCATAACCCCTCTGATTGCTATCCTGAGTTGTCAGTCGAATACCGTCCCCATCATGGTTCCACTTGTTATTCTGACTTGACCTTTCATGGAGAATCTCCATGTTCCTAGCAGCATTGGCCATTTGAGCCACATCAGTAAATTCTGTGTTTAGTATTCCATCTAGAATCTAATCATAAAGTGCCCACTTGAAATGCTTGGCCTGTTCCTCCGAAGGACCTGCCTTCTTACCTACGAAACCTGCCAACCTAAGGAACCTCTACATAAGCTCACCACTGGTCTCTCTATCTCTCTGACGAATTGTGTGGTACTCCCTCTCATACTTTTATTGCTCAGACCTGGGAAAGTACTGAAAAAGAAGATGTCACAGAAATCCTTCCATAACAAGGTAGCCACATATGTCTCACCTCATTTGGCTTGTTTAAAAGCCTTCCACCAATTGAGAGCATGTCCTTCAAACTTGTAACTTACCAACCTAGCCTTGAATTCATCAGCACATCCCAAAACCTCGAATATCTTCTCAATGTAAGCAATCTAGTTTTTAGCATCAACTGGAGTGGTTGCGGAGCTAAAAGATTGAGGCTTTAATTTCCTAAACCTTTCCAACCAAGTGTGGATGGTGGGAGGTTGGTCACCACTTCCCCCAGTGTCATTCTGATGGATCTCATTGGTGAGCTAAGTAGTGAGACCAGGTAATAATGCATCAACTGCTCGCTGCATCGCCGCCTCAAAAGCAGGACCCAAAAATTCGAGGGTAGATTGACGTGTGTCGACCATATTAGTAATCAACAAATGAAACAGCGAAGACAATTTAGAGTTAAGATCAAAATACGAAAGGAATCGATCATATCAAAAGGAAACCTAACGTCTACCCAATCCTCACAGGTCATAACCTAGGTTCTATAGGGCGTAACCTGGAAGCTCTGATACCGTAATTGTAACATCCCGCTCTGATAAAAAGACCAAGAGTCACATTATGATGTCATATCAGAACATATAAACGCAAGCGGAAGACTTTATTAAATAAAAATACTAAGTCATGAAACAAAATGACTTCCAAAAGTATTAAATTCCAATAAAGTCTAAATGAAAAGAGATCTTTAAATGAAATAAGTCTTAAACATAAATCCAAACAAGGGAATCTATCAAGGTTCGGTCCTTTAAGAGCTTTCTACTCTCAACACTCAAATCCCAGCCTCCAGCTTAGTACCAGCCGCAAGAAAAGAAAACGCGACTGAGCTAACACTCAGTGAACAGATATAATAATAATAACGGTAATAAAATGAAGGAATGAACAAAATGGATCACGAGTCCATGCCAAACAAATGCCAAACGATATATATAGAACAATGAATAGGATAAGAGTAATCAAAGGAATGCCCATGAGCCCAAACAAATGTCTAAACATGATACATGAATAGACCCTAAAGAAATAATCAGATAGTCATAATCAAATGTACATAGGCAAGCTCCTCCTGTGTACTAAATGTGATATGGGGTGTATTGCACACACACAACTATTCACCTAAACTGAATGGAACAAAGTACCTTGGATGCATCCATACGCTCCCTGCAAAACAAAGTTATATCTATATACACTATGGCGAGTGTACGAACATATATAATCAAATCATAATAAGTGCACATACAAAAGGGAACGCCGTGGACTAATCACACTGCCACAGATAGTGTCATGCCATTGGTGCATCATTGACATGGACATGGTACCTCCATGACTAGATACAAATAGCTCGGGCAAAGAGATAGGCAAAATATATCAATGATCAAGTTTCAAATATTCCAAATATAGTAACGAATCTAATAGCATATTCCAAACAAGAACCAACAGATTTATACAAACAAATATCGAATTAAATGGATTGTCAATATCACATGATTCATGATTACGGATAGCAAATCAAAGGAATGTCAAATGAATATCAAATAGATCAAGTAGCCAAACAAATGAGAATGAAGTGTCCTTAACGAATAAGCATTCAGAGAGAAATGAACACAAAAGCAAGAGATCACAACACCTTCACCGAATCTACAAGAACCATGATTACCATATATTACATATCTTTTTAAGTAGTTTTACACTTGATCTTACCATAAATAAAGTTTACATGACCTAATTAGGGTTTCCTAAATTTTCAAAATTCTATCCTATTTTTAAGGTAAGTTTCCATACTTAAAAGACCCATAAAAACGCCTTCTAAAATTTTACCAAAAAATACAAAGGTTCCTACATATGTCTAATACACCCATGATCATTAGTTTAATTTATTTCCATGTTTAAAAAACTGACCCGAATTTTAACCTGGCAGAACCTTTGAAAAGTTGACGCTTATTAACCACACTTAGACAACTTCTAAAAATCTCATGGACGTAGCTAATATCATGTAGTTTTACCATCTCAAAAATTAGAGTCAAACTCCTTATGGTTTTCGAATTAAAAATCAAATACTACAAGTGAAATTTTTGGCCAGAAACTGCAGTTTTGACACTTAATCTTTTAACAACCCAAAACCAACCTTCCCGACCTTCTAAAATTATGAGACCAACTTTTCCAGAAACTAGACTCATTAAATTTAGTCATAGACTCAAGAATCTTATTAAAATCAATTTTTATCATTGAGTTATACCCCTTCGAACATGACCTAAAATTCTGCACACAAACAAACCCTAATTAAAACCCTAATTAACACCCATTAAAACCAACCCTAGGGTTTTTAATCTTGTAATTTTTATTAATAACACATTTAATGATCATCTTAGGGTTTCATAACATGTAATTTAACCATTTTAATTAGATTAAACCCTAGAGAAATTGACAAGAACATAAACACATTATTTCTAACAATCTTTTAGGTTTTTATGTAACGTCTTTGCATATGTATAATAGTGACAAACTAAGAATTACCTATGGGAATGAAGGAAGAGTACAGATCAACTCAAGAATAAAAAACCCCCAATGAATACGCAAAGAATGAAGATCAAAACCACACCAAGAACACCAAAACTTCAAGGATTACCCGAAAACACCTAAACCTTCTTCTCGCTTGAAGCTTCTATGGAGGGATACAAAAAATTATGAAGTAAGAATTTTGAGAGAATAATGGTGAATGGGGGAAGAGGGGGCCGGATATAGGAGAAGAAAAAGGAAGAGAAAAACAAAAATAACTTGCTTGCAAATTAAAAGATTTATTCATTTTTTTACACTCTTTTCTCTAATTAAGCTAGACTTCAAAATTAAAAGATTTTGGTGTATCAACACCTATAGGGGCCGGCCATTTGAAGCAAAGGAGGGGGACAAAATAATTTTTTTCTCATTTTGAAGATTACACAAAATACTTGCTAAAACCTCGTAATACTTATCCCTTAAAATAGGTTTTTTTATAAAAAGAAAGTAAATATACAAAATAATCAAAATTACAAATATTATTATTTTTTTTAAAAATAGGGACGGCCACTATAAAATTATGTACATTATAAGTTATTATATTTTTTTAACAAAAAAATACCTCTTATGTTATCTTTATAAGTTCCCAAATTTATAACCTAGGTTTTATTTTCAATATACTTATTAATAAACTTTAGGTTATATTCAAAATTTCCAATATGAAATGAAATTCAAATTTTAGGTTTTACAACACAAACTAAGTGGAGGGATGGGAGTAGAATTACCACTTGACCAATATTTGCCTTCGATTTCCTAGTTTTCTTTAAAAAATGGTGCCAATTTTATAATTTTTTATGGATTTTCTCTACTAAATAGATTCAAATCTATGTCGTACGCACATTATTTATCTGTAATTAATTTGGTGGAGGATTAAGCTAATATTCTATTTTACTCTATTATGACATAAAACATCGCCAAATACATGAGAGATCCATGGTAAGTATTGTAGACTTTAGAACTTGGCATGGTACACTCTTGTTAAGACTAATTCGTTGTTTAGAATAGTCTGTTAAAAAGGCAACATCTTAGGAAATCACCATAGCCTATATGTATGTGTTTATCGAATTGTCACATGACTAGTCAACCTCCCATGTCAAAACCCTAGTTTTTCTCAATATTAGTGCCAGATACCCTAGATGACTTGTCAAGCCTTATCCAGTTTTAAACCCATATCTGGTTTTGTTACACCATTTCGCCTCAGCCTACCCTATAGTCTTTATTTTCTTTGTGTTGAAATCTCTAGCTATTTAAGTCCATGGTTCAGGGGAATGGGAATGAGAATTTTATGCATTCGTGAAAGACTAATCAGTTATGATCTATAAAGACCCCCCATATGTCATCACTTTTGACGTTGTTCATCTCAAGTGGGGGGATGAGCGTATAATATCAAATGCTGTAGGGGAAATAATAAAAAGATATAAACTCCTGTAGCATTTGCATGTTTTAGCCATGACGAAAAAGAAGAAAAGAGGGTGCAACTAAAAAGCCACCCATGTGCTCAAAAATGGAAAGATGGTGCAAATTAAGTTAAAAATTATGGAGCTAGTATCCCATTATTGCACCAAGCCATCTCAACAAATATGAAGAAGGGAGCTAGTAGCCCATTATCGAAGATCAGGTTTTTGAACTCAGACTCTTGGACCTTGGATGGACAGTAGCTAATTATGACAGCCTTAGATTACTTTAGACTATTTGTTTCATGTTTTTATCTTAACAACCATTAAAAGTGTATCCCATGTCTATCCTAACCCTTTTATATCACCCAATAAACCAAATGTCGCCCATGTTGCCTTGGAGACTATTTAGACACTAATTCTAGTTGGTGGAGACTTATGTACTTTCCAAGCTTATGATAGAACACATACTATGTCTGTGCAATTGAGTGATCACCCTAAAATTGAACACTTAGATTAGTAATGAGAGTTGAGTGTTTTTGATCCCCTTTTCGTGAGGTGTTCGGCTCTGATGTTTTCTAGCATAAGTAACTTATAAATTCATTTCTTCAAGTCAAATTGGGGAAATCTTTTTATGAATTATTCTAAATGGTTCTACTTGAGGGCAAGTAGAATTCAAGTGGGGGGATATTTGATAACATCAAATAGTTAATACATTTTAATATAAAAATCCCTTTGAAAATGCTTATAAACATGTTATAAATGCTTGAAAATGTTACTTAATTATTTGTTATTAGTTTTCAAGGACCAAGTGAGCATTTTAGCAAAAGACAAGGGATTTGGACATGGAATGCACTAAAGTGGAGAGTCCAAGGCAGTTTACGACATAACATCCCTGAAGGATTACTCCGTAACATACTCCAATGAAGAAATGAGTCATCACACCCTTTTGGCGTAAAGCCTCTCCTACTTTACGTCGTGATATTCAAATTTACAAGAGATAATTTATCTGAGACAGCATTACGGCGTAACATAGGCGACAAGGTCACGCCGTAACATCATTTTATGCTTAGAAGATTGGAAGCTTACGTAGCAAGATTATGGCACAACATCTCACAAGGGTTACGCCATAAACATTTCAAAGCCTATAAATAGAGCCCTCTTTTGGCTCATTTAGCATCAATCACTTCCACCACTCTACACATAGTTCTAAAGGGTGAACCAGACCCTAAAGGTTCGAAGCATTTCATTAGAAGGTCCAAGAGA
>BQNB010031707.1:15996-53752 GCA_026074375.1 Tanacetum coccineum | reverse complement strand
GAATTGAAACTTCCATTGCACTCGTGCTCCCTGCCAGGGAGCATGAATGCGACAAAAGTTTTGTTTTAGGGAGGCCGCCTGCACTTTCGTGAAGTTGGAGAGCAAATCTGCAAATTTGGGAAACCACAGGGAACATATTTGCAGATTTCTCTTTATAATATAAGCAAAATTATAAAAATCAAAAAAAGTTATAAAAAATCAAAAAACATGAGGGGATGCATATGGTTTTTTTGGGTATTTATAACATGAGCCTTTTTGAATCCCATAATGTACAAATTTAATGATGCTTGATTTGGAGAGTACATTGGACTCTGATCAAGAGAATCTGGTTGCAACATCGTATCTGTTTTTGTGTTGGCTTTTTTAATTTATTTTGTAGAAATGGTAAAGGTGTTTATTTTATGTAACAAAACTTATGATTAAACTAAGATTATACGAGTAACCAATTAATTCAACTAAACTAGATCGGCCAATAATCCGATGCCTCTTATAAATTGATTTGAGAGTTGTCAACGAGCATGGAAACTGACAAGCTAGGTAAATACTTGTGTGAGTTATGTTTCCGTTGTGCAAATTTGTTATTCTGTGATTCTTATTGTTTTCAAATTGACTTAACGGTGTAATTGTGAGTACCTAATATTCTGTGATTGAGCTAGATGCTTACCTCCTATGAAATTCTTGAATAACATTCGAAGATTCGTAACTATGTTTTAACTTGTTTCATTTGCAATGTCTCATTACTTCCTTTTTTTAGAAACTTGGTTTCTTAGAATGCTCAGTACAGGGCTTTGTTCGTCTGCCACTCGCCAACAACGCACGAATGGCGCCGCCGTTCTGCACAGGCAACGGCGCCGTTCGTCCGCCGTTGGTTCCCCAGCCACTCAACCCACGGAATGTTGTTCGTATATATATTTCTTTGATTTTCAAGTAGGTTTTGTGTTTGTGTGTTGTTTTTATGTTTGTTTTTGTGTTTGCATTTGTTTGTTTGTTTTGTAAAAACTAACCAGTGATGTTTTTTTTTCAGGTTGGCGCCAAGCTATAGGAAGAAGATGATATTTTCTTTAGTTTTTTTCATTTTAACCCTTTTGTTATTTATATCACATTGTTAGTTCATTTAACGGTTTTTATTACATCGTTAGCACTTGATGTACTTGTGGAATGGTAAATAATGTCTGTCTTATTCATCAAATACGGTACATAAATACTACTCCCTCCGTCCTAAAATTATTGTCCCCTATTGACTTTTCGGGTATTTTTCTTCAACTTTGACCTTAAATATTTTTGTTTGTGTTATATAATATTTAATGAAAAGTATATGAATTGATCAGTTGTTAAATGTATTTTCATAGTTATGATTTTCATCAAATATTATATAACACAAACACAAATATTTAAGGTCAAAGTCAAAAGAAAAAGACTTGAAAAGTCAATATGGGACAATAAGTTTGGGACGGAGGGAGTAATACAATGAATAGTCTAGAACTCGGGCTTGAGCCAAATGCAAAATATCCACTAACACTCCCCCGCAGTTTGAGCGGGAGGACATCGAACACTCAAACTAGTACGAAACTCTTCAAAAAAAGCAGAAGGCAATCTCTTGGTGAAGATATCCGCATACTGATAGCGAGATAGAACATGAAGAACCCGAACCTAACCCGCAACAACCAAATCACGAACAAAATGAATATCAATCTCTATATACTTCGTACGTTGATGCTGAACCGGATTAAAAGACATAAACGGCAGTGACATTATCGCAGTAAACTAGCATAGCGGAAGTCAAAGGTGTATGCAACTCACGGAGTAAATTCCTCAATCAACAAGTCTCAGCAACAGCATTGGCAACACCATGATACTCTGCCTCAACACTAGAACGAGACAGCGTTGGTTAACGCTTAGAGGACCAAGTGAGTATGTGAAAAACTAGAAGGGAGGTTGAATAGTTTTACCAATTAAAATTTCATTTTTAATTTTATTCAAATTAAGTTATGAGAAAATATTTAGGTATTGGTGTAGATAATTATACACTCGAGGATCTAGCTTAATGATAAGCAAAGAAAGCAATATACAAATATAAAAGGATATAGTTATGACGGGAGTATTTATAATGGTTCGGCTACAATGACTCATTCCTTGCCCTACTCTACTCCCCGAGTACCTAACTCGGTAGTTTGTAAACACTACATCCATAAGCTCCTTATATTAGCAGAGAAGCCTCACAATGTCGCTTACACTTTATCCGGTAAAAAGCTAAATACCGAGTCCTAATACCGGTAGAACTAACCCTACGTCGCTTACACTTTATCTGGTACAAAGTCAAATATCGAGTCCTAACACCGGTAGAACCAACCCTACGTCGCTTACACTTTTATCCGGTACAAAGCTAAACACCGAGTCCTAACACTGGTAGAACCAACCCTATACAATCTACATTTTACGAGATTGACTTTTATGTTTACAATGAATGAATGATGAACAAGAATCAGTAGGATGATCTTGATGTGATGATTTATGCTAGCAACAAGTACACTTAAAGCTTGATCGACTCGTATGCGTAACTTGGAAACATCTTATGCTAATTAGAAAATTACCAAAAATGAAACATGAAGGTATACTTGATCCAAGATCAAGGATTAGAGAATTTTAAAGAGAATGTGTGTGAAAATAGATGCTCAAAACATGAGAAATGGCTTGCAATTTATAGGCAAAAATGGTTACTGTTCCCCGGGTCAGGCGGATCCCTTCTAAAAGGGATCCGGCCAGTGTAACCCGAGGGATCCGGGTCACTAGTAGAGTAAATCCGGATTTTAGATGTCAAATCTCCTAAAATCTTGTGTAATCTTTCCAAGATCTTATGTAATCTTGTAAGATTTAGTTTAGATATGAAAAAATCATGTTGATGTCATGCATGATGTAAAATGTAAATATAATTTACATACTTTTGAAAACTAAAAGTATAAGTAAATATATAATTGTGATTTATTTTTCTTTGTATGTTTTTGTACATATTTAGAAAAATATAATAACATAACTTTACTTGGGTTTAAGAGTGTTTTTGTTATTTTATATGAATGAGATTTGTAAATAAACTTTACTAGTGGGATTATATGTTAAATGTGTAATTCACATTGTTTAGATTACTCAAAGTAAACCAACCAAGTTAATTATATATGTTGAAAATAAAATGTACACGTGACATATTTTAAAGTAAAATGTGTAGTCACTTGTATGGTTAATTTTGTGATGAAAATAACTAGCTAATAGAGAAAGACGTGTGATAAATGATGAATATATTGTTTGACGTATAATGGATGGATGCGATGAGTTAGAATACTATTGGTTTAAAACCTATAAACTTTATTTTCTACTTCAATTACTTTATGGTTGTTATCGACAAAACATAAGAGGATCGTGAATATACACAAACCTTTTTTTGGCTTATTTGGATTTACAATCTCCCCATTTTTGTTGATGACAAAACATAAAATTATTGAAAGTAAAAAGTAAAATTTATAAGTTTTAAATTGGAGTTTTTACTTTATTCTCTCCTTTTATGTGATGATGTCCCGGATTCGCATGAACATTTGTTTTTTAATTGTTCCTATGCGAGTGCTGTTTGGAATCACATGAAGCATAGAGCTGTTTTGGGTCATGTGTTGCATGACGTCTATGCCATTATTGATCATTTCGGTGACAGTGCTAAACGGAAGTCCTCTCGTGTTGTTATTGCTATATTGGTGGTGGCTGCGTCCGCTTATTTTATTTGGCAAGAACGTAATTGGAGGTTGTTTAAGGGAACAAAGTGATTGGTTCAACAAGTTATTGATTGTATTGTTTCGGCGGTTCGTCTAAAGCTTCTTACGTGCCGTTTTAAATGTTCCAAGGATGGAAGTCGATATGCCCGTTTATGGGATTTGCCGGATTCTATTTTTAGATGATAGTGTTTTATGTTTGCCTTTGCACCATTAGGTGGTTCTTTCCTATTGGTGTACTAGTTTTTGTAATTTGTATGTAACTCGAATGGCATGTCATTCGTGTTTGGCTGTTTAAGCTTTGTAGCTTGAGGTTAATGTGACACTCAGTCACATTCCATTGTACTTATTGGCTTTTGGGTATTAATATAATTTACCGGGGTGAAGTCCCTTTTACCCAAAAAAAAACAAATATAAGGCGAACCGAAGTAAATCGGGTCTAATGTAACGGTGTAAGTAAAAGTAGTGATTCAAATTGAATCGAATTCTATATTCCCCCTTGACGAAAGCTCCCCCTTAGTGAGGGCGTCAAGGAATCTAAATTGATTTTGAATGCTACAAAAAAAATGTTAGTGAGATGATGTTTAATGAGGTGATATGCTCCCCCTCGTTTGGGGAATTCCTAAAAGATAGATGTTAATCCTAAGCTTTCCCAAAAATAATAGAAACCCAAAAGAAGTTCTTGTACCCCTGGATCAGCCGGGTCCCTTCTAAAAAGGTTCCGACCTTCTTTGCAGAAGGGATCCGGGTGTTTGGAAAACACAGGCAACAATCTTCTATTTCAAGGAGGATAACCAATGATTCAATCACACTTTAAAGGAAACAAACAACAATATATTACTATCACAATCACAAATAGCATGATAACATGTTAATACATTAGTGAACAATAAACCATGAAGTATACATATAATGATCAAAGAAAGAATATCCACGAACATAGAAAAATGAAATCATGGCCTAGTTCTAAACATGAAAAGAAACAACTAACTAAACTACCAAACTATCATGGTCCCTAATGCTTGCATATACCATCTCATAGTTTTCGGTTTGTGAGGTTGGTAAGTTGTTCAAGAATGTGATGGAACATGAAACACTAATCTATGATTAAATCAAAGAGAATGATGAAGAAAATGACTTACAATGTGATGAAAAACATTGATTGATTGTTGTTTAAGTGTGGTGGATGCAATGGTGATGATAGGATCGTCAATGGCGGTTTTTAAATATGTTTGAAACAGTGAAAAGAAAAAAGAAGAACTAAAAGATTCGAGTATCAGTCAGACGGATCTCTCGGGTCCCTTTTGAAGAGGGATCCGCCCTTCTTTACGAAGGGTTCCGGGAAAATAAAAAAATTAAATTTTATTTTTCCTTTTTTTTGTTTTGATTTGACCCCCAAAGAAATATGTTCTACTTAGTTTTTATTTATTAGTGTTTTTCGGGATTGATTTTAATTAATTTACCACTATTTTAAACAAGTGCTTATCGTGTGATGGAAGAGTGCGGTTTGTTTACTCATGACACATACGAAAAATAAATAACAATCATGATGCCAAAAGAAAAGGCGTAACGATTTTATTTATATTTCATTTCGATGCTTAAAGCAATACAAAGGATAGGGAAAACATAAATGTAAAATGCCAAGACGAAGAACAAATCTCCATGCAAGAACTTGAGTATCGGATAGAGGAGCATTATGAGCGTGATGATGACGACGATCATGACGGGGCTAAACATTTCTGAGATGGTTTCCATTGACGAGGGGTTTATCGGTGATAGAGTGAGAGGGAAAATAAGATGTTTTGATTTTTGAATGAGTTGAGTGTTGTAGTGGATGAGAGAAAGAAAATATATATAAAAGATATAAGTGGCCGATGGTATTGGGGTTGTGTGAAGAAAGTTTATTTTGAATACTGAAGCTTAATACCCTAAGTACGTGATGTTTGGATACAAAAATTTTGACGGAGATAGCTAGATTTCGGTTGGGTGATTGATTTAAACAAAGCAAGCAACGGTGCACTAGGCCGATGAGACAACACCAAAAATTTATTATTCTGAATAGATTATTTCAAAGGATCCAAAAAGAATTAAATACTTGTTTTACCACATGAGGTTTAAGATAGGTGTAACTAGTGATCAATAAATAGATAACCCAATTAAACAAGTATAGATAAACCTTAAGGCCCAAACATAATCTTTCTTAATAAAGCCCAACAAGATATAAGATTTAAGATAAACATAAATTATCAAGTAGCAAGTAAAAAGAAAAAATGATGAAGGAACATACCTTAATATTTTGACCATTTGATATAATTCTGAGCTATAGGGTCTTATGATGTACGTTTTTAAACCGTACCCAACAAATCGTGTACGAGTTTTTAAATAATTATTGTTTCCATTCACTTTTAATTTGTTCTAAGATAGACTAATGGTTTTAAAAATATATCATTAACTTCGAATAGTCAAATAGTGAAGGATATTGGTGTGCGCATGACAAGTTTTAAACAAAATTTATTTTTAAAATAAGTCAAGAGATTGTCGTTTTGACTCGTGTTTTCAATAGTGACTTTATATAAAAGAAAAGAAATTATTTGATTTAACAATATGATCTACTGTAACCGGATGACTATGCTAGCCGGATCCTTTTGACGACGGATCCGATTGATCCGGTTCATCAGATATGCAAAAAATTATTTGCATATCCTTGATAGTCCAAGACATTCTTTAATTCTATTTGTTTTATTACTAATGATAATAAATATAGTGAACAATGATTTATTGTTAATGATTTTTATTCTTTAAGATAATTATTTTAAAAGAAATTTGTTAAGACAAATCTTATGGCTAGACATCATAAGGCCCATGGACTATAGAGGTCGGAATGTACGTTATTAAGAAGTGAGACATACTCGTGTCTTCTATTGAGTTTTATAGATCCGGGATCTACTATTTCATAGATCTTTGATAGTCAATTTGAAGATCTCATGTTCTTGACATACAAAGGTTTAACAAAGACTTTTTAGGATTTTAAATTTACACAAGTAATAACTTAGTGTTCACATAATTATTAGATCTATTTTCCTAGTCCATGAAGATGTAATTTTTAATGAGTGATGATAAGAGAAATACCATTGTTTTCAAAATTCATTTGATCGAGTTTTAAGATTTTAAAATACAATATACTTTAAAATACTTTGATAATCAGCTCTTGATACCAATTGTGGAAAACTAGAAGGGGAGTTGAATAGTTTTCAATTAAAATTTCATTTTTAGTTTTATTCGGATTAAGTTATGAGAAAATATTTAGGTATTGGTGTAGATAATTATATACTTGAGGATCTAGCTAAATGATAAACAAAGAAAGTGATGCGTAAATTGTTTTGAATAATTTATTTGCAAGTTTTAAATTTATAAAACTCGTCTACTGATGTTTACACGCACTAATGGGCAGAGAACCCAGTCGTATGTAATGCAGGACTTGGTAAATCTGAGGTCGTCCCAAGAGCTAAGTTGTATTAGTTATAATTTGAAAAGTGTCACATGTTTAAAAATGGTTTTTGATTGTTTTGAAATCTTGATAGGAAAATAAATGCGAAAAGTAAATGTTTTAAGAACAGTCAGGGAGAAAAGCGTGCTGACCTAGTTATTTCATTACTACAGTTATGACATGTTTCCTAGTGCAATGTCTAAATATCGTTTTATTAGTGGTTCTAATATCAACAGACTCGAATTGGCATTTGAGGTCTGTCCTATACTAACTCTGT
Source organism: Tanacetum coccineum (assembly GCA_026074375.1). Lineage (NCBI taxonomy): Eukaryota > Viridiplantae > Streptophyta > Magnoliopsida > Asterales > Asteraceae > Tanacetum > Tanacetum coccineum. Next base: position 46,236 of record BQNB010031707.1, on the reverse strand, counting down.
GATCTCAATTCCCCTAAGATCATGAGGGCAGGGCATCTAAGTTTGTAGTGATTAAACTCCAGCTATCCTAAAGACCTGTCTATAACCTAGATAGATTATTAACTCTCTTTGAAAGAGTTCCTGAGCTATTTAAGTATTTAATGTGATTTAGGCGGAAATCAGATTAATTCCCACACTAAGGATAGATGCTAACCTCCCCTAGTACCCTGCTGATCCTAAGTTCAACAATTCAGCCAAATAAAAGAGTCAATAGGATCTAAACCACCCTCCATACTACCAAATGTAACATCCGTGATTTATATAAGTTAATGATACCTTTAGATATGGCTAAGAGTTTATTTTGTGTGGCTTCTTGTGTGCTATGTGTAATATATGTGTGCTAAATGGTTTGAATAGGTGTATGATATCGTTTTGAGGTGTATAATCATCTCATTTTGAGTGCGTTTGTGTTTAGTGATAATGGAAAGTATTGGCGTATAGCATACAATGCCGAGTCAATGATTTGATGATTTTGCGTTAAGAGTTATTGGGAAATGTATCAAAATAGAAATAAGTGAAGTGAGTGAAATTTAGATAATTATAGTGGACTTTCTAAATATAGAAAGTGAAATATGAAATGAAAAGTTATTTTTAGAAAGTTAAGTAGTTGCGTTTATGTAAAAAGGTTTACCCAAATTAGCTTAGATTTTATGAAAACTTATGGTAATTAAGATAATTAGTTAATTAATAATTAAAAAAATAATAAATAAAAAAATATAATTAAGGGGTGTTGTGGGTCGGTTTTAGATAAAGGGGAAAAAGGAAACAAACATTTGATATAATTCTGAGCTATAGGGTCTTATGATGTACGTTTTTAAACCGTACCCAACAAATCGTGTACGAGTTTTTAAATAATTATTGTTTCCATTCACTTTTAATTTGTTCTAAGATAGACTAATGGTTTTAAAAATATATCATTAACTTCGAATAGTCAAATAGTGAAGGATATTGGTGTGCGCATGACAAGTTTTAAACAAAATTTATTTTTAAAATAAGTCAAGAGATTGTCGTTTTGACTCGTGTTTTCAATAGTGACTTTATATAAAAGAAAAGAAATTATTTGATTTAACAATATGATCTACTGTAACCGGATGACTATGCTAGCCGGATCCTTTTGACGACGGATCCGATTGATCCGGTTCATCAGATATGCAAAAAATTATTTGCATATCCTTGATAGTCCAAGACATTCTTTAATTCTATTTGTTTTATTACTAATGATAATAAATATAGTGAACAAATGAATTATTTGATAAAAGATTTTATTTTATTTTATTATTCTTTAAGATAATTAGTATTAGAAAGCAAAATGTATACGATACAAATTCCTATAGGCTAGACATCATAAGGCCCATGGACTATAGAGGTCGGAATGTACGTTATTAAGAAGTGAGACATACTCGTGTCTTCTATTGAGTTTTATAGATCCGGGATCTACTATTTCATAGATCTTTGATAGTCAATTTGAAGATCTCATGTTCTTGACATACAAAGGTTTAACAAAGACTTTTTAGGATTTTAAATTTACACAAGTAATAACTTAGTGTTCACATAATTATTAGATCTATTTTCCTAGTCCATGAAGATGTAATTTTTAATGAGTGATGATAAGAGAAATACCATTGTTTTCAAAATTCATTTGATCGAGTTTTAAGATTTTAAAATACAATATACTTTAAAATACTTTGATAATCAGCTCTTGATACCAATTGTGGAAAACTAGAAGGGGAGTTGAATAGTTTTCAATTAAAATTTCATTTTTAGTTTTATTCGGATTAAGTTATGAGAAAATATTTAGGTATTGGTGTAGATAATTATATACTTGAGGATCTAGCTAAATGATAAACAAAGAAAGTGATGCGTAAATTGTTTTGAATAATTTATTTGCAAGTTTTAAATTTATAAAACTCGTCTACTGATGTTTACACGCACTAATGGGCAGAGAACCCAGTCGTATGTAATGCAGGACTTGGTAAATCTGAGGTCGTCCCAAGAGCTAAGTTGTATTAGTTATAATTTGAAAAGTGTCACATGTTTAAAAATGGTTTTTGATTGTTTTGAAATCTTGATAGGAAAATAAATGCGAAAAGTAAATGTTTTAAGAACAGTCAGGGAGAAAAGCGTGCTGACCTAGTTATTTCATTACTACAGTTATGACATGTTTCCTAGTGCAATGTCTAAATATCGTTTTATTAGTGGTTCTAATATCAACAGACCCGAATTGGCATTTGAGGTCTGTCCTATACTAACTCTGTGATCTCAATTCCCCTAAGATCATGAGGGCAGGGCATCTAAGTTTGTAGTGATTAAACTCCAGCTATCCTAAAGACCTGTCTATAACCTAGATAGATTATTAACTCTCTTTGAAAGAGTTCCTGAGCTATTTAAGTATTTAATGTGATTTAGGCGGAAATCAGATTAATTCCCACACTAAGGATAGATGCTAACCTCCCCTAGTACCCTGCTGATCCTAAGTTCAACAATTCAGCCAAATAAAAGAGTCAATAGGATCTAAACCACCCTCCATACTACCAAATGTAACATCCGTGATTTATATAAGTTAATGATACCTTTAGATATGGCTAAGAGTTTATTTTGTGTGGCTTCTTGTGTGCTATGTGTAATATATGTGTGCTAAATGGTTTGAATAGGTGTATGATATCGTTTTGAGGTGTATAATCATCTCATTTTGAGTGCGTTTGTGTTTAGTGATAATGGAAAGTATTGGCGTATAGCATACAATGCCGAGTCAATGATTTGATGATTTTGCGTTAAGAGTTATTGGGAAATGTATCAAAATAGAAATAAGTGAAGTGAGTGAAATTTAGATAATTATAGTGGACTTTCTAAATATAGAAAGTGAAATATGAAATGAAAAGTTATTTTTAGAAAGTTAAGTAGTTGCGTTTATGTAAAAAGGTTTACCCAAATTAGCTTAGATTTTATGAAAACTTAAGGTAATTAAGATAATTAGTTAATTAATAATTAAAAAAATAATAAATAAAAAAATATAATTAAGGGGTGTTGTGGGTCGGTTTTAGATAAAGGGGAAAAAGGAAACAAATTTGACTATAATTAGGACTCTATTAGTATAAATACAAAACCAATAAAAACCCTAAATCACTTTTCTCCTCCTCCCTCTCTTGTTTAGCCGATCCATCAAGAAAAAGAAAAAAAAGATCTTTTTTATCAAGAACAAGTTTGGTGAATTTATGTTTCAAGATTCAAGGTCTATGTAAGCTTCAATTAAGCTTTGGTTTAGTTTTTCTTCAAAACATGTAACAATTAATATGATGGATCTTTAGGGTTATGAAAACTTCTGTAATTAAGGATGTTTTAATTATGCTAGAACGTTTAGGGTTTACTTAGGATCTTATTGGTGTAAGTGGTTAGAGTTAGATCGCGTTAATTCATGAATTAGAGTTGAGCAGAATTTAGGGCTGTGTTCAACTGATAATATCTAGATGTAAAAACGTGTTTTGATATGATTCAAAAGCCTAAATTGTAGTTCAGAGAGTCTATTTTTCAAAAATTCCGGCCTTGAACGATTTTGAGTTCGGGAAGTTGGTCAATTGGTCAAAACAAGAAAAGTTGTCAAAATAGTAAATACAAGTCAGAATTAGGTCATGTTTGGGAAGGTAAAACCCTAACTTAAAAGTGGAATTAAGGTTAGCCAATCTACAAAGATTAATTTCAGTATGTATATAAAGAAACCCTAGAAGGAGAGCTTCTGATTGTGTGTCTAAGTATGATATTTAAGGCAATACTTTTTAGTGTGCAATCAGATCCGAATTGGGACAGTTTTGAAATTGGATTTTATTTGGGATAGTTGTGCATGTAATGGGTTCTTGAGAATCACAAGGTAGTTAGTAAACTCATAAATGAACTTATGTGATTTTTGGTATAATTTATTAAGGTCAAGTATGGTTTTTAAGTTGGTAAAGATACACTAAAATTCTGCATTTTTGAATAAATTGTAGTTGACTAGTGTAATATGTTAATGAAGTGGTTAAGGTTGGGCATGGTGTCGGGGTGACCCATGGTGGTTAATCAAACCCTTAGACATCCATCATATGTAAGTTACATGGACTAGAGCTTTTAGCTTGGTCGCGTGTAATCGTGTTTTATTTATTTGTATAGTTGCGTGTTAAGATTTGGAAGCTGCGTTTGAGCATTCAGGTGAGTTACATAGTCCCACTTTTTACTGCGTTTTAAACTTGGGATGGAAATGATGCAAAGTGTTTTAAAATGATTTAGATTGCTGTGATTATGTGTTTACTTTATGCATGGACTTTTAACTGGCTATTATATGTTATGTGCTACATGTTGGTTTGTATTATGGGAGCGGATGAGTACGCCTACTCAATGTGGATTGGTTGGACGCTTGCATGTCCCAGGAATAAACATGTTAAGTATAGTGATTGGCCTACATGTACTTCGTGTTAGCATGTTAGGAAATCACAAATTTGGGAGCGAATTGGCACGCCTACCCAGTGTGTTGTATGATTGATTGGATTGTATGCATGTTAGCTTGTATAGTAGTTAGTAATTGTCCTGCTATGCATGTTTTATAATCACAGTAATTCGAAAATGTATTTTGAGAAAGGATTTGAAATTAGTGTCTAAAAACCTATGTTTCTCACCAACCATTGTGTTGACGTATAAGCATCATTTTCAGGTACTTAGCAAGTTGAGATTGAGGTTAAGAAAACTGGCTAGATGGACCATAGGCAGCTGGTGAAGTTTAGTTATTTAGATTTTGCTATTTGCTTGGATGATAAATATTATTAGGCTTGTTTGTTGAAATGTTTAAATGTTTGCATGTCATGACATTGGCATGAATTGCCTTTATTTCAATGTCAGACGCCTTTTGGATTTTGATGATGTTTTTGGGTATTTTCATGACACTGCGTGTCTATACCTTGTATTTTTTTACTTGTTTAGTTTCTCTATATAGACGCCAATGTGTTGTGATGATTCCTTTTCTCGTCGCGCCTCGCGTTTCTGCCTTGGCGGGGTGTGACAATTAAGTGAACTTGTTGTGGGTCCTTGATGTATACATTTATCAAAAACCCGGCCTACTAAATAAACCATGTACACGACCCAACTCATAGCAGGCCCAACACCCTATACTCGGCCCAATCCACGTTTGGTTGCATTACCCGGCCCAATAATAATATCAACCTAAAATAATACCCAAACTAAACATCCACTCCAATAATTATACCCGGCCCAATATATCTAGATATATACCACCCATCCCATTTTATTAAGACATACTAATCCCTAATCACACTCATAACCGCCCCCTTATGTCTCTGAGTCAAAGAAAACCATCTATGCCTCTCTTTCATTCACAAATCATACCCAGCCTTATCACTTCATATGAAGAACGCAACCACACAAAAATCAAATATTTCTTGATTTATCTTCTTTAATAGCATTGTGACACATACAGAGAACCCGCTTTTTTCCTTTATGTTTGATAGAAGACGGCAGCTTCAAGATCATTCTATGGTCTCGGGTAGGTTCTTTGATTGTTCTTCTGATTTCCAATGAAACAAGGATTGATAATAACATAATTGTTATTAGTCTTCCTTTAAATTCGAATATTGAAAGAGGGTTTTTGACCTTCACACATATGTGATTAAATATGTTTTTGTGTGTTTGGATCTTATAAAGGTCTGTAATTATCTTGTTATACACAAAAAATAACATCTGAGATCTTGAATTTATCATTTGAGTTTGAGTCATGATGGTGGTTTGTTGGGATAATTTAGATGAAGAGGATGTTAATTATGATATGTGACGATGGGATTAGGATTAGTTTGTTGGATTTGATGGTTGTAATGGTTGTAATTGGTGTTGTAGTTATGTTGGTTTTGGTAGAGTTTGTCTGATCTTTCTCTTCTTCTTTGCTTAAGATTGACTCAGTACTGAGTTGACTCGGTCAAACTTGGTAAATACCAAATTTGACTCGGTCTGGGTAACATAAACCACAGGATCAAGTTGGAACTTAAACCGTGGGATAGCTTATTCCGCTGTTACATCCTGTTAAACCACAGGAGTCTCTAAACCGCTGGTACTTTTCATAGTATTGTCCTTTATTTTGTCTTTTTCTTATGTCCTTGTTCTTTTCTTATTTTAAACCACGGGATTCAAAAGAAAATAGACCAAATAAGCTCAAAAAATCTGTTGAAATAAGCTTGTACAACCACCAATAAGCCATGACAAATGAAACCTAATATGTTACAACAGATTTATCATTTCGAGTGTTTGATCTAAATAAGCAACAAGCACAACAAAAACAAAGGACATAAGTTGTGACCCAAAAAGCTAATTAATAAGCTCGAAATAAGCCAAAAAAACCAATTAAGCAGCTACAACCCATAGATATACAAGAGACAAAATGAGACACTAGGGAAGCTGAAGCTTTTATAAAGGAACGCAACAAAACCAAACAAATTTTAAAATACCGGGTTTTTTTGGGGGCGCCTCTTTTTTTGTTTGTAATACTAATCAGCCACAAAATAAGCTATTAATAAGCTATAAGCCATGAAATAACAAACTACAATACAAAACACCCCCGGTTTGCTCTTGATACCAATTGACAAGGTTATAAAACACCTTTCGGGAGGTCGGGATTGACCAAAATACAAGATATATTCCATGGTGTTCTAGTGGGAGAAAGTAGAGAGAGGGTGGAGAACAAAATATGTAATATTAGTGTTAGCCTCAAAATATTGAGTCAAAAGAGGAATCTCGGTCTTTATATATTAAACATTGTAATAGGCTAGAAAGATTATCTGGCTCGTTCCTTTAATCTAATCTTGTATATGTTATGGGCTTAAACCCAAGTTAACCCGAGCTTGACACAATGGGAAACACCACTCGGCCCAATAAGCCTTACCAAGGCCGACCCTCTTAGTGGTATAAATACCCGTCTCCATAGATGGAGAGGGTGTTGGTTCTTGGCATTTTTCTCACTTTGTAAGTTTCCATCCAAACACCCCTCTTTCTCCTAATCTAAGTTCTCTTTTCTCTCCTTTCTTCTCCTCTTTGCTTATTTTTGGCTTATTTGTGTTTATGTGGAAGTGAATAATGGTTTGAGTTTGGGATAACAATTGGTATCATACGCCAAGGGTATTAGTGTGATTTGTGGTTATGGCTTATTTAGAAAGCGTATTGCTTATTGTGCTCGGCTTATCTCTTTTTAGTGCTTATTTACATAAAAAGCTATAAACTTTCATGAGAAAACTCAAACTAGGCTAATATAACATATAGGTTATAGCTTATTACGGATAAAAAGTACTTATTTTTGTTGTTATTATAGCTTATTTAGGCGACGACTTATTTTGAGCTTATTAGGGTTTTTACGCTTTAAAAATTATCGTACTTTCTTGTTTAAAACCTTAAGTCGCTACTAAATCTAGTTTTTTTTTGTAGCTTATTGATGTGTCATTGTGTGTAGGTAATTTTAAGTTATCAAGTTTTAAATTTATATTTTGCTGACTTTACCTAAAACAACACTTTAACGGGCAGTGTACCCGATCAGATGTAGCTTCGTTGGTAAGTAGGGTGTCGATCACTAAGAGCGAGAACGTTAATATTTTATTCTATAAATATTTTGGTTAACTAAATTAAGTTAATTTAAACTATGTCAATTCTAATTTATGTTAAACTGATGTTAAACCTATGTTAATCCTAATTCTAACGGATACAAGGGGGTTTTCAGTCTGAGAGACTGACACAGGTTTTGTGGTAACTTAGATCAATTTAAGACACAATAACATACGCAAGCAGATAAACAAAAGATACAAGAGCGGTCTAGCCAAATATAAGAAAACTGTATTAACCATGATTAATTTAATTAAAACGTTGGTTTGTTTATTTTAGTGTAATAAGTGCTTATCTCGAGGCGGCTTATCATTCCAAGCTTTAGGCGGTATTTCTTCCTAAAACCTAGACACGTTGAATTATGTCACAATTAAACGCATCCGCATAAAGCATCCTATTCGCTGATTATAATCTATTTTAGGAGAATAATAATGGTGATCTAATTAAACCTTAGCTCATGGAGACTTTACCCACTTACTGCTTAATGGCAATTTATATTCTAGTAGTCTACTGTCCAAGTCTTTATTCTCTAAGATAGATCTTCGGTCAGGATATCATCAGCTACGTGTGTATGAAAATGACATTCCAAAGACCGCATTTCGAACGAGATATGGACATTTTGAGTTTACGGTTATGCCATTTTGGTTGACCAATACACCAGCGATCTTCATGGACTTGATGAACCGGGTGTGCAAACCGTATCTAGATAAGTTTGTCATTATCTTCATTGATGACATTCTGATCTACTCAAAGATAAAGGAAGAGCATGAAGTTCACTTGAAGTTAGTGTTGGAGTTATTAAGGAATGAGAAGTTGTATGCGAAGTTTTCTAAGTGTAAGTTTTGGCTACAGGAAGTGCATTTCCTTAGACACGTGGTTAACCAGAGTGGTATTCACGTGGACCCAAGTAAAATAGAGGCGGTGAAGAATTGAAAAGCTCCTACAACGCCATCGGAAGTTCGATTGTTTTTGGGATTAGCTGGTTATTATAGGCGTTTTATCATGAATTTCTCCAAGATTGCTAAACCCCTTACTTCGCTAACTCAGAAAAACCAAAAGTATGAGTGGGGAGAAAAAGAGGAAGAAGCATTTCAGACCTTGAAGAATAATTTGTGCGATGCTCCTATCTTGTCGTTACCCGACGGATTTGAAGATTTTGTAGTTTATTGCGATGCATCGAATCAAGGACTTGGTTGTGTGCTCATGAAAAGAGGCAAGGTAATCGCCTACACATCAAGACAACTAAAGATTCACAAGAAGAATTATACAACACACGACCTAGAGTTGGGAGCTGTCGTGTTTGCTCTTAAGACGTAGATGCATTACCTGTATGGCACGAAGAGTGTCATCTACACCGATCACAAGAGCCTTCAGCATATTTTCGACCAAAAGGAGTTAAATATGCGCTAAAGGAGGTAGATCGAGTTGTTTAGTGATTATGAGTATGAGATTTGCTACCATCCTAGTAAGGCGAATGTGGTGGCTGATGTGTTAAGTAGGAAGGAACGGGTGAAACCTAGACGTGTTCGAGCAATGGCTATGATCATTCAGTCTAGAGTGAAAGAGATGATCTTGGCAGCCCAAAGCGAGGTGTTCAAATAGAAGAACATTCTTGCAGAAAGGCTACATGGGTTAGATCAACATATGGAAAGGAAGGAAGACGGGAGTTTGTATTTTATGGATAGAATATGGGTTCCTTTAGTAGGAGATGTGAAAATGGTAATTTTGAACGAAGCTCATAAGTCTAAGTACTTTGTGCATCCTGGAGCGGATAAGATGTAATATGACCTTCGTGATATGTATTGGTGGCTGGGAATGAAGAGAGACATTGCCATCTACTTAGTAAGTGTTTGACTTGTGCAAAAGTAAAAGCTGAGCATCAAAGACCTTCGGGTTTATTGCAACAACCTGAGATACCAGAATGGAAGTGGGATAAGATCACTATGGATCTTATTACCAAATTACCTAGGTCAAGAAGTAGGCATGACGCGATATGGGTAATAGTCGACAGACTTACCAAATCAGCGCATTTCCTAGCAATTCGTGAGGATTTTAATACGGAGAAGTTGGAAAGATTATATATTGATGAATTTTGTTATTGGAGGCGCATTACCATTCTCTATGACTTCCCATAAAGAATAATCAATCATCTGGATGTACTATTCCATCCTTATCCTCTAAAGCTCATACTCACCTGGTTTGAGCATAAGCACTTTTGATGCAGCCACCATATGTATTGAGTCTTGATCCATGTCTTCTTAGCAAAGTTTCTCAAAGCAACAAGCTTTGATACCACTTGTTGGTCCCAGTTAACTTCTAATGATCGAATTCCTTAAGCGTGTATAAGGATTAGTTATGCTAGATAAATCTAACACAACTTAGTTTAAGAAACTTTGTTTGATAATACTAAAGATTATGCGGAATCTAATCTTTAATATAAGAATAATTCTTCAATGAAACAGTAACATAAAAGAATATAATTTCAACAATAAAAGCTCCAATATTATTATTACAAATAATACGAATACTCTCCTAGTATTAGGGTTACAAAACCTTAAAGCTATGAATTATACGACTAAGATACATAAAACTCTATGCCCTAGGACCTCCTTTTATACACCAAGGAGTCCTAGTCGATTTACAATATATTACTAAAACTTAGATTATTCTCAAAGATCTATTCTATAAATAACAATCCTTATCTCATAAGTAATCTTGATCTTCAAGCAATCTTTATCTTTCAGCAGTTGTAATCTTTTATCATTCATTCTGACAGTAAAAATCTCTAGCATCTTAATCTTTTTAGCATTGTAACTGTAATAGCAGCACTAACTCAAAACACTGATAGTAGTAACGTATACACCAACAAACATTAACTTGTAACATGCAGTATAACTCCTTAATAATATTTCTTCAATCTTCACCAGCAGTACTAACTTTACTCTAGCAGTACTAACATATACTAGCAGTAGTAACTAGCAGTACTAATATACACTAGCAGTACTAAGTTACACTAGCAGTAGTAACTAAGTTACACTAGCAGTACTAACTACTTAGCATATTTTTCATAAATTAATATCAACACGCTAACTTAATGCTAGCTGAAGTTAACACAAACCTTATCCATAGTAACTCTAAGATCATCAAAAGTCTTTAATCGCATCAATCCTCCCTAAACTTGATATTTATCTCCAAAAATCATCAAGTTTCTTCTTTAAAAAGCTTTATAATCACCAGGATGATGCTCTCCAAACACTCATGATGCTTGAGCTGGTTGAGATGAGCTTCAAATCGATAACACAATTTCATTCCAAGAACAACTTTATCGATAATTGGTATAAGAATTTCCGTCTTTAGTATTGATTTTTTTTATGTGTTCTTTTGTCGTGGTACGCCTGTTGATTTTCTTTCGTTGCGTTTTCACTTGGTACATATACGTATCTTTTCTTTCAAAGGATTCTTATGTTATTTAATCCACGGCTATTCGCATATGTGGGATCTCCTATATGCATTCTAGCCTTTGACTCAATATTCGTTTGTTATCCAATTCGATTGTTCGTAACCCTTGGAGTCTGTTGATACCGTTGAGTGGTGGAAGCGTTGATGTGATTGTGGGAATGGACTGGTTGTCCAAGAGGAAGTTGCGATAGTATGTCATGAGAAGGTGGTTAGAATACCGTTAGAAGGTGATGAGATACTTCGAGTTCATGGGGAATGTACTTTGGGACCCGCCAAAGCCTTAATGAATGCTAAGGTAGATGAACCTAGGATAAGTGATATACCCGTGGCGCGCGATATTACTGATGTGTTTCTGGAAGACTTGTTGGGGCTACCACCGCAGCGACAAGTTAAGTTCCGTATAGACTTAGTTTCTAGAGCGATATCGGTCGCGAAGTCTCCATATCGTCTAGTACCCTCGGAAATGCAAGAATTGTCTGAACAACTTCAAGAGAGTTGGAAGACAAGGGTTTCATATGACCTAGTCATTTTTCATAGGGAGCATCTGTGTTATTCATGAAGAAGAAGGATGGTTCTTTTTTCATGTGTATTGATCATAGGGAGTTGAACAAATTAACTGATAAAAACCGTTATCTACTCCCTAGGAATGATGACTTGTTTGATCAGTTACGAGGAGCGTGTCCTTTCTTAAAGATAGATTTTCAGGCAGGTTATCATCAGCTACGAGTGCATGAGGATGCCATTCCAAAGACCGTATTTTGAACGATATATGGACATTTTGAGCCTACGGTTATGCCTTTTGGGTTAACCAATGCACCAGCGGTTTTCATGGACTTAATGAACCGGGTTTGCAAACCGTACTTAGGTACGTTTGTCATTGTATTCATTGATGACATTCTGGCCTATTCAAAGTTGAAGGAGGAACATGAAGTTCATTTGAAGTTAGCGTTGGAGTCACTGAGGAAGGAGAAGCTGTATGCTAAGTTTTCTAAGTATGAGTTTTGGTTAGAAGAATTGCATTTTCTTGGTTACGTGGCCAACCATAACGTATTCATGTGGACACGAGTAAGAGTGAGGCAGTGAGGAATGGGATGATTTTTTTTAGGATTGGTAGGTTACTACCGACGTTCATCGTGAATTTTTTTTAAGATTGTTGAACCCCCTTACTTCCCTAACTGAGAGGAATCAGAAGTATGGGTGGAGCGTAGAACAAGAAGAGGTTTCAGACTTTGAAGAATGATTTGTGTGATACTCCGATAAAGCGAATGTAGTGGGTGATGCATTGAGTAGAAAAGAGAGAGTGAAATCAAGACGAGTAAGAGAAATGATACTGGCAGCCCAAAGTGAGGCGTTCAAGCAAGAGAACGTACTCACAGAAAGGCTACATGGTTTAGATCCACAGATGGAAAGAAAAGGAGACGAGATTTTGTACTTTATGGATCGAATTTAGGTTCTATTAGTACATCCGGGAGCGGATAAGACGTACTATAACCTTGGGGACATGTATTGGTAGCCACGTGTAGAAAAGGATATAACTACCTATGCTAGCAAATGTCGGATTTGTTTAAGATGTGAAGGCTGCAATGTCAAAGAATTTTAGCTTGCTACAAACGCCTGAGATACTTGAGTGAAAATGAGATAGAATCACTATGGATTTTATCACTAAATTTCCAAGGTCAAGGTAGTGAGTATGATGTGATTTGGGTGATGGTCGATAGACTGACCAAGTTAGCTCATTTTCTAGCTATACAAGAAGATTTCAAGATGTGAAGTTGGCAAGGATTTATATTGATGAGATAATAGCAAGGAATGGAATTCTAGTGATGATCAACTCGGATTTAGATGGATGATTTACCTCGTGGTTTTTGGCAGCGCTGTAGAAAGTGTTAGAGACACAATTGGATTTGATTACTGCTTAGCATCCTCAAGAGGATGGACGAAGTGAACGTATGATTCAGACTTTGGAGGATATAATAAGGGCACATGTTATTGATTTTGGTGGTAGTTATCAATTGAGCATTCGGTGTGCTTCGTTTGAAGCTTTGTATGAAAAGAAATGTAGGTCGCCTGTTCTATGGGCAGAGTTTGATGAAAGTAGTTTGACTGGACTTGAGTTAGTACAAGAAACGACTGATAAGGTAGTGTTGGTAAAGGAAAAGCCCAAAGCGACGAGGGATCATCAAAAGAGCTATGTTGATTATAGGCGTAAGCTGTTAGAGTTTGAGGTGGGAGACCGTGTATTGTTAAAGGTGACGCCTTAGAAGGGCGTAGTGCGTTCTGGAAAGAAGGGTAAGTTAGCACCAAGATATGTAGGACCGTTTGAGATCCTTGAAAGGATTGGCCTTGTAGCTTATAGGTTGAGGTTACCTGAGGAGTTGAATAGCGTGCATGGCACTTTTCATGTGTCAAATCTAAAGAAGTGTTTGGCGGATGCTAGTTTGCATGTGCCTTTAGATGAGATAAAGGTCGACAAGACATTTCGTTTTGTCGAGGAACCTGTAGAGATTATGGATCGAGAAATTAGGAAGTTGAAACATAGGAAGATAATGCTTGTGGTAGTTAGGAGGAATTCAAAATGTGGTCCTGAGTTTACTTAGGAACACGAAGATCAGATGAGGATTAAGTATCCACAGTTGTTCGTGGATCGAGTTGTTGAGCCTGCTAGTTAAATCTCGAGAATAGATTTCCTCAAGGAGGGGATACTGTAACATCCGTGATTTAATCAGGTTATTGATACCTTTAGATATGGCTAAGAGTTCATTTTGTGTGGCTTCTTGTGTGCTATGTGTAATATATGTGTGCTAAGTGGTTTGAATAGGTGTATGATATCGTTTTGAGGTGTATGATCATCTCATTTTGAGTGAGTTTGTGTTTAGTGATAATGGAAAGTATTGGCGTATAGCATGCAATGCTGAGTCAATGATTTGATGATTTTACGTTAAGAGTTATTGGGAAATGTAGCAAAATGGAAATAAGTGAAGTGATTGGAATTTGGATAATTATAGTGGACTTTCTAAATATAGAAAGTAAAATGTGAAATGAAAAGTTATTTTTAGAAAGTTAAGTAGTTGCGTTTATGTGAAAAGGTTTTCCCAAATTAGCTTAGGTTTTTATGAAAACTTAAAGTAATTAAGATAATTAGTTAATTAATAATTAAAAAATAAATAAAAAAATATAATTAAGGGATGTTGTGGGCCGATTTTGGATAAAAGGGAAAAAGGAAACAATCTTGACTATAATTAGGACTCTATTAGTATAAATACAAAACCAATAAAAACCCTAAATCACTTTTCTCCTCCTCCCTCCCTTGTTCAGCCGATCCATCAAGAAAAAGAAAAAAAAGATTTTTTTTAATCAAGAACAAGTTTGGTGAATTTGTGTTTCAAGATTCAAGGTCTAGGTAAGTTTCAATTAAGCTTTTGTTTAGTTTTTCTTTAAAACATGTAACAATTAATATGATGGATCTTTAGGGTTATGAAAACTTCTGTAATTAAGGATGTTTTAATTATGCTAGAACATTTAGGGTTTAATTAGGATCTTATTGGTGTAAGTGGTTAGAGTTAGATCGCGTTAATTCATGAATTAGAGTTGAGTAGAATTTAGGGCTGTGTTCAACTGATGATATCTAGATGTTAAAAACGTTTTTTTGATATGATTCAAAAGCCTAAATTGTAGTTCAGAGAGTCTATTTTTCAAAAAGTCCGGCCTCGAATGATTTTGAGTTCGGGAAGTTAGTCAATTAGTCAAAACAAGAAAAGTTGTCAAAACAGTAAATACGGGTCAGAATTAGGTCATGATTGGGAAGGTAAAATCCTAACTTAAAAGTGGAATTAATGTTAGCCAATCTACAAAGATTAAGTTCAATATGTATATAAATAAATCCTAGAAGGAGAGCTTCTGATTGTGTGTCTAAGTATGATATTTAAGGCCATACTTTTAGTGTGCAATTAGATCCGAATTGGGACAGTTTTAAAGTTGGATTTTATTTGGGATAGTTGTGCATGTAATGGGTTCTTGGGAATCACAAGGTAGTTAGTAAACTCATAAATGAACTTAGGTAATTTTTGGTATAATTTATTAAGGTCAGCAAGTATGGTTTTTAAGTTGGTAAAGATACACTAAAATTCTGCATTTTTGAATAAATTGTAGTTGACTAGTGTAATGTGTTAATGAAGTGGTTAAGGTTGGGCATGGTGTCGGGGTGACCCATGGTGGTTAATCAAACCCTTATACATCCATCATATGTGAGTTACATGGACTAGAGCTTTTAGCTTGGTCACGTGTAACCGTGTTTTATTTATTGTATAGTTGCGTGTTAAGATTTGGAAGTTGCGCTTGAGCATTCAGGTAAGTTACATAGTCCCACTTTTTATTGCGTTTTAAAATTCGGATGGAAATGATGCAAAGTGTTTTAAAATGATTTAGATTGCTGTGATTATGTGTTTACTTTGTGCATGGACTTTTAACTGTCTATTATATGTTATGTGCTACATGTTGGTTTGTATTATGGGAGCGGATGAGTACGCCTACTCAATGTGGATTGGTTGGACGCTTGCATGTCCCAAGAATAAACATATTAAGTATACTGATTGGCCTGCATGTACTTCATGTTAGCATGTCAGGAAATCACAGATTTGGGAGCGGATGGGTACGCCTACCCAGTGTGTTGTATGATTGATTGGATTGTATGCATGTTAGCTTGATAGTAGTTAGTAACTGTCCTGCTATACATGTTTTATAATCATAGTAATTCAGAAATGTGTTTTGAGAAAGGATTTGAAATGAGTGTCTGAAAACCTATGTTTCCCACCAACCATTGTGTTAACGTATAAGCATCATTTTCAGGTATTCAGCAAGATGAGATTAAAGTTAGGAAAAGTGGCTAGATGGACCGTAGGCAACTGGCGAAGTTTAGTTATCTAGATTTCGTTATTTGTTTTGGGATGATGATTCCCTTTCTCGTCGCGCCTTGTGTTTTTGCCTTGGCGGGGTGTGACACCAAAACTCAGGGATCAATGACAGACTGATGTGTCATTGTGTGGTTGTAATTTATGTTTTAAGTTTTAAATTTATATTTTGCCGACTTTACCAAAAACAACACTTTGACGGGCAGTGTACCCGGTCAGATGGGAGTTTCGTGGTAAGTAGGGTGTCGATCACTAAGAGCGAGAAACAATCTTTCAATATATTAATATTTTGGTTATCTAGACTAAGTTAATTCTATTCTATGTTAAACCTATGCTAAACATATGTTAATCCTAATTCTAACGGATAAAGGGGTTTTTCAGCTTGAGAGACTGGCACGGGTTTTGTGGTGACTAAAATCAACTTAAGACATAATAACACACACAAGTAAATTAACAGAAGATAAAAGAGCGGTCTAGCCAAATATAAGAAAATTGTCTTAGCCATGATTAATCCAATTAGAACGTTGGTTTGTTTATTTAGTGCAATGATTACTTATCTCAAGGCGGCATATCATTCTTAAGACTTAGGCGTTACTTCTTCCTAAGACCTAGATACGAAGAATTCTGTCACAATTAAACGTATCCGCATAAAACATCTTTATTTGCTGATTATAATATATCTTAGGGGTTAAAGCAATGGTGATTTTGTTAAACCCTAGCTCATAAAGACTTTACCCACTTACTGCTTAAAGGTAATTCATACACTAGTAGTCCCCTGGCCAAGTCTTTACCAATTAATTAAGAACGTACTCGCTGATCCCAAGGGTCACCTACCAGTCCAACTACGCTCGCAATCTAAAGGCAAAGATAGGTCATTATTCATGATCCTATCGGTCTAGATGTATAAATTACTATATGGAGAGCCATCCCAACATCTAGATTACTTGGTCCGTATCACTAGATCTAGTTGAATGATAAGTCGCATACAAAAGCATGTAAACAAGTATAAACTGATAAATATAAACAAGCAATCAATGATAAATTAAGCAATCGATATAAACAAAACCAAACATTCAAATCTTCATAATAATGGCTAATACCTGAAGGTATTAGCCTTCAAACATCATAATCAATACAAGAGTAATAATTTAGCCAAGGTAAACTAACCGAGTTAACGAATGATACCAAAAACTAAACGATTACAAGAGTATAGGAGATTACAAGTTGTTTCCTATGGAATTAATTACTATGCTCGACCTCTTCTGCTCTTCTTCTCTTCTGAAAATTGACTTTTATGGTTAAGGTATCAAAAATATGATTTAGCACACTCCTATTTTTAGGTTTTCTATTTATAAGGTCTGGAATTTGGTCGATACGGCGTATTGATTGAGGTCAATACGCGTATCAGGGGCTTCTTGGAGTAGGGACCACGTTCGATATCTTCCATAACATTTTATTACTATATCTTGAATACGACGTATAGACTCCTTCTGAATACGGCGTATTGAATCTTGTTCCTTCGTGGTCTTTACTGAAGTGCAGGCACATATACGCCGTATCTTCCTTGATGGATACGGCATATTGGATGTCAGAACCAGTTTCTTCATATTTTTTCGTTAAGCTCCAGAATGCGTGCTTTTCGCTAATCTTGCACCAAGTACTCTCCATAATTACTGCAATTCTTAAATACAAACTAATAAGTAACAATTCTTTGCAATAATTATACAAAATGAGTTTTTTACATGGGATAAATGATGCTATAAAAGTAATGTTATTTGATGTCATCAAATATCCCCCCACTTGAATCCTACTTGTTCTCAAGTAGCCTTTAGAAGTTTATGAAAATGTATCCTTAAGGATTTTTCCGTTTAAGCCTTAACATTTTAACAAATGTATCTGTGTGGTTTATGTTTATACGCATTTTAAGAAAACCTATATATCTAGGTTTATGCATTGCAAGTCTTGTATGGGCGGGACTTGTAACACAGTAAGTTTACATATATATAGTTTTGTGATACACATTTATACTTACAAAAACCTATGAACTCACCAACTTTATGTTGACACTTTTAAGCATGTTTTTCTCAGGTGAATTAGATGTTTGGCTTAATTAATGTGCATTGGAGTCTAAACAATACAAGATTACTTTTTAAACGACACGTTTAGAGGTCGTTCTCTCATAGCTTGTGAAAAAGTACTCATGAAGTAACACTTCCGGACATATTTCCGCTGCGATCCAATTTGGAGGTGTTACAATATGGGAGTTTCGTGGTAAGTAGGGTGTCGATCACTAAGAGTGAGAAATAATCTTTTAATTTATTAATATTTTGGTTATCTAGAATAAGTTAATTCTATTCTATGTTAAACCTATGTTAATCTTAATTTTAACGGACTAGAGGGTTTTTCAGCCTGAGAGACTGGTACGGGTTTTGTGGTGACTAAAATCAACTTAAGACACAATAACACACGCAAGTAAATTAATAGAAGATAAAAGAGCGGTCTAGCCAAATATAAGAAAATTGTATTAGCCATGATTAATCCAATTAGAACGTTGGTTTGTTTATTTAGTGCAATGATTACTTATCTCGAGGCGGCATATCATACTTAAGATTTAGGCGTTACATCTTCCTAAGATCTAGATACGAAGAATTCTGTCACAATTAAACGTATCCGCATAAAGCATCCTTATTTGCTAATTATAATCTATCTTAGGGGTTAAAGCAATGGTGATCTTGTTAAATCCTAGCTCATAGAGACTTTACCCACTTACTGCTTAAAGGCAATTCATACACTAGTAGTCTACTAGCCAAGTCTTTACCAATTAATTAAGAATGTAATCGCTGACCCCAAGGGCACCTGCTGGTCTAACTAATCTCGCAATCTAATGGCAAAGATAGGTTATTATTCGTGATCATATCAGTCTAGATGTATAAATTACTATATGGAGAGCCATCCCGGCATCTAGATTACTTGGTTCGTATCACTAGATCCAGTTGAATGATAAGTCGCATACAAAAGCACACAAAGAAGTATAAACTGATAAACATAAACAAGCAATCAACGATAAATTAAGCAATCGATATAAACAAAACCAAACATTCAAATCTTCATAATAATGGCTAATACCCGAAGGTATTAGCCTTTAAACATCATAATCAATACAAGAGTAATAATTTAGCCAAGGTAAACTAATCGAGTTAACGAATAATACCAAAAGCTAAACGATTACAAGAGTATAGGAGATTACAAAGTGTTTCCTATAGAATTAATTACTGTGCTCGACCTCTTTTGCTCTTCTAAAAATCGATTTTATGGTTAAGGTATTAAAAATATGATTTAGCACACTGAAAACCCATTTTTAGGTTTTCTATTTATAAGGTCTAGAATTTGGTCGATACGGCGTATTGACTAAGGTCAATATGGCGTATCGGGGGTTTCTTAAAGTAGGGGTCATGTTCGATATCTTCTAGAATATTTTATTACTATATCTTGAATACGGCGTATAGACTCCCTCTAGATACGGCGCATTGAATCTTGTTCCTTCGTGGTCTTTAGTGCAGTACAGGCACAAATACGCTGTATCTTCCTTGAAGGATGCGGCGTATTGGATGTCAGAACCAGTTTCCTTATATTTCTTCGTTTAAGCTCTAGAATGCGTGCCTTTTAGCTAATCTTTACCAAGTACTCCATAATTACTGCAATTCTCAAATACAAACGAATAAATAACAATTCTTTGCAATAACTATACAATATGGGTTTTTTACATGGGATAAATGATGCTATAAAAGTAACCTTATTTGATATCATCACAGACATATAGGATATCTAAGTCAAATGATAAATAAATAAGAAACAATCATAACAGCAGTAGATTCATAACTATGCCAGCACTAGAAGTGCTTAGCCGCTCATGGTAACAATACAACAAGAGTAAATGAAAAGAATCATGGATTGAATCATCATTAGTCTTAAAGAATGCGTTTATGAACGATTAAATACAAAATTAAGTGTAGTGATTTCTCCCTTGGACTTCTGATGGAATTCTTTGACTTCTAGAGGCTTGGATCGCCTCTTGGAACTGTGGTGGAAGGAGTGATGTTGAATGTTCTGAATGAGGTCTCTATTTATAGTTTTTGAATTGGTTACGCTGTAACTAGTAAGTTTTGTTACTGCGTAACCATGCTGATGTGGGCTTCGCGGATATAGGCTTAAAATGTATTACGGCGTACTTGAGTAGTCCATGTTACGCCGCAACTGTGACTAGGATAAGTCATCCATCTTCAACGAGGTTGGTTACGGCGTAAGCGTAACAAAGTGATTACGCCGTAACAAAGGATGCTGACTCATTTCTTCATTAGTGTGGTTACGGCATAATTACTACGAGGTGGTTACGCCGTAACTGGCCTTGAAAACCTTTATTTGCTTGATTTCCATGTCTAAATCCCGTGTCTCTTGCTCAAATGCTCATTTTATTCCTGTAAATGAAATATAAAGTGATTAAGTATCATTTTTAGATATTTATACAATAATTACAAACATTTTGATAGAGATTTTGATACCAAAAAGTATCAACTATTTGATGTTATCAAATATTCCCCTACTTGACTTCTACTTGCCCTTAAGTAGACCTGTTAGAATAATTCATAAAAAGATTTCCCCAATTTGACTTAAAGAAATGAATTCATAATTCACTTATGCTAGAAAACATCAAAGCCGAACACCTTACGAAAAGGGGATCAAAATCACTCAACTCTCACAGTCTAAGTGTTTTATTTTTTGGGGTGATTACTTAACTGCACGATCATAGCATGTATTCCAACATAGGCTCGGAAAGTACACAAATCTGCACCAGCTAGAATTAGGGTATAAACATCTCTTAAGGGCAACAAGGGTGACACACACATGTTTAAACATGTGTTTGACTCTTCCTGATACCACAGTCCTAAAAAGGCGACAAAATTACACATGCTCGCCCAAATCTATAAGAGAGATACATGTAATTGCTCACCCTTTAACTCGAGCAGGCTAAAGGTTCAAATCGTTATAAAGGATAGGATAAGATATGGGATACACATTTAATTGGTGTTGAACAAAATACACAAAACAAATAGTCTAAAATAAACTAAGGTTGTCATAACCAGCTACTGTCCATCCATAAGTCCATGTGTCTAAGTACATAAATATGATCTTCATAATGACGGGCTAGTATCGGATGAAATAAGGATGAAGCAGATCGTACTAGCCTATCCTTCACAAGCAAACAGATGGCTTATAGTTGCACCATCTCCATATCTTGATCAATCATATGGCTTATAGATGCACCATCTTTATATTTTAAACAACTTGTTGGTTTTATAGCACGTAACCAACATACTTATGCTACACAGGTTTACATTCTTCTTCTTTTTTTATTATTATTACCCCTGTAGCATACAATATACATATCCCCCCACTTGAGATGAACAATATTAAAAGTAATGATTTCGGGGGGTCTTTATAGATCAACAATGATAGGTCTTCCACGAATGCGTAAAATTTGCGAACCCATTTCCCCAAACCATGAACTTGAGTAGCTAGAGATTTCAACACAAAGAATATAGACTATAGGGTTGGCTAAAGCAGAATGATGAAATGATACATTAACATAAAAGGTTTAAACAAGGATTGGCTTAACAGGGTGATCTAAAGGTGTCTTACGCTAAAAATGAGTGCAACTAGGGGTTTTACAAAGGAGGTTGAAAAGTTAGTGTAACAAGTAAAAAACATACACATATAGGCTGTTTGGTAGAATTTCTAAGATGTTGCCTTCTTAACTGTCTATTCCTGCTAATCAATTAGGTCCCGAAATGATGTACAGACCAATATCTAAAGTCTACAATGCTACCGACACACTCATATTTTTGGTGGTTTTTTATATAATAGATGAAAATGGAATTATTAGGCTTAACCTCACCAATTGAAATAATGGGTAATAGTGCGCTTGGCAAAAATTTATTCTAGTTTAGTAAGAAAAACATGTTACATTTTTTTAAAGTTGGCATAATTTTTCAAGAAAAACTAGAAAATCGAAGGCAAATATAAGTCAAGTGGTAATTTTACTCCCATCCCCCTACTTGGTTTTACAATGACCCTATTGTACATTTAAGGAAATGAAAATTTAAAGAATAAGAGTAAAATTAGAACGATAGACTCCATTGAGCATTGCTCTGAGCTTTGAACGATAATGGCAAGAGATGAACTCTTGACCAACGTATCCTGAGCAAACTCTTAATCCCCTAAAATCACTAGATAAACTATATGCATTAAACGTTCAAAATGAAATATATAGGAAAACCTAACTCACTTTCATAGGAATCACAATTGCATTTAGCGTATGCAACAAGCCTTTTAAACCACTTGGTAGCCCAAGTGGACGATTAAAGTCTCGTGAGGGTTTCCAAAGAACATACCCACAAAGTTTATTTAATTATACATGGTTCTGTAAATGTTTCAAAAAAAATTAAGGTTTTCAAAAGGGAGTTACGGCGTAATCAAGGATTGGGTTACGCCGTAATCATGTAAAAAAATAATTTTAAAAAATTGGTTATAACTAGTTACGGTGTAACTATGTAAATGGTTACATCGTAACGTCATCTGTTACGGCATAATTAGAGTGGTTACGCCTAAACATAAGCATTTTTTACCACATGAACCCGAGTTGATGTGGCCTCGAATTCCTTTTCCTTGCTGTAAGAACCTACAAAACTAAGTAAGAAACATACAAAACCTACTAAAATTGGAAATCTAAAAGACGGGTTGTCTCCCGACAAGCACTTTTATTTATTCTTGAGTCTTTAAGTTAGACTCAAGACGAGGCTACGTCTTTCTTCGGACCTTCCCTCCTGTGTCCAATTCATTTCGGATCATTTCTCTGAACCTAGATCCGTTTTCCCGTCCTAATGGTAAAGTATCCTTCAACCTATTAGTAACACAAATGAAACCATGGCCGCAATCAAATAAGTATCTTCTTACTTCAAAAAATTCCATATGAACCTTTGGTGGGTCATACTCCTCCATGTTTACCCTAATTTCTTGTCTTTCATCCTCTTCTAACCCATGATCGTGCCACCAGTATGTATTATCCCCCTAGACTTTCTTGCAATTCTCCCATACATCATTGAGCATATGTCCTTTCTTTTCTATCCCTAATTCATACTCATCAACTAATTGATCGATTTCTAAATCGAATACCCACTTGTAGTCATCAAAACTTCTTGATCGTGGATCCTTGACTAGTTCTTCTAAAAAACAATCAATTAGCCATGATTTTAACAAGGCCTTCTTTACTGGTTCACTTACGTCAGTGTATCCTCCTTTTGTCAATAACCATTCCTTGAAGGGATAGTCCTTTGGTCTGGGGTTACAATTTTCTTGGACTGAAGTAAAAAATCAAAGTGGGGGTGTCAGGGCTAGAATTTTTACTACACCATTTTGCATATCTATTGTCCTAAATCAAATCATTGCCATGTGTATCCCCGTACCTTATTAAGAGAAAGTCAAGAAATGATAGACCACCCCCTTTATGCTTTTTCTCTCATTATCAAGATAACAATACCAATATTTCACAACTCCATGTGTCATCTAAACATTAGATTTCATTCCCCCTCCCCCATTATATAACTTAAGGGTTGGGTCACATGTGGGCCATACCTTGAGTGTTTCATTGCAGTTTTGCTTAACGGGTTTGTAGAAAATGCGCGCCTGGGGCGTTCGTGTCAGGTTTAAGTACACTAACCTTCTCGCCAATTTGTTCTTGCATACAATTAACGTTATTAGTTTAACGATATAGGTTGTTAGATTTCCCATATTACAGGGACTCAATTGATGGTGCTCTACTGCTCATGTCTGGGAGGTCAGGGGGCTCGTCATTATGAATGGAGTTTACCATATAAACCTTTTTTATAGGAGTCATGAAATTATATATTTTCGTATCCATATCGAAAGTAACCCTGTCATCTCCGATTCATAAAGAGATTTCTTTGTTGAGAACTTTGATTTCGGCATGAATGGTAGCTAGGAATGGTCTACCAAGAATCACGATTTCATTATTCGTTCTTAGCATGTTCATAACTACGAAATCTTATGGGAATAAAAACTTATCGAATTTAACTAGTATATTTTCCACTATTCCTATAGGGGTCCTCTTTGTCATATCAACCATTTCTACTAGCATGTCGGTTCTCTTAAGGTTAGCTAGTTTCAAATGTTAAAAAATAGATTTGGGTATAACATTAATGCTTGCACTTAAGTCTGCCATAACATAAAAATTTAGATTTCCAATAGTACAAGGAAGAGTAAACTTCCTGGATTCAACTCCTTTGGTGGTAGTTGGCATGGCAAGACTCTTGTTGGCACCTTATCTTCTTCCTGTGTGTCATCATTGGCAATGAAAGATACTTGGTTGGTTTCATTAGAAGATGTATTGTTGATTGGTTCCTTGTAAACTGCCTTACATTGCCCAATCGATGAATTAGGTATTTCACTAGCTAATTTTGTATGAAACTCTTTTGTTAGTTGCTCGATTTGGGTCTCCATATTTTTAAGAGAGGCGCTTTGGTTAATCTCCGTGTTCTCCTAAAGTTTCTTTACCCATTCCTCCATCTCAGCACTCCTTCGTGTCGACTCCTCAAGGTGCTTGTTCAATAGCTTCTCCAAGCTTGGCCTTTTTTCTCCAAAAGGTGGTCGATTGTCTATACGTGTGTAGTATCCAGGTGGGCACACATGGTATTTAGCTCCATTGTTGAAGGGGGAAGAGCTTCCAAATTCGCCATATTTCACTTTTTCCATACTTTTCACTTCCTCGTTGAGAGGACATTCCTTGTTAAGATGAGCTCCTCCGAAAGTTTGGCATCCTACTTGAATAGCATGCACATTTTCCTTAAGCTTTTTTATGTCTCGGCCTAAGCTATCAAGCTTACTTATAATGGCAACGGTTCCTTCAGAGTTATTGTTGCTATCTACGTTCTTGCTAGATGAACCATCATGCTACTTTTGGGAGTGGTCAGTCATAGTCTGGATTGCAGTTAAAGCTTGAGCAGGTGTCATACCATGAATTAGCCCTTGCGAGTCTAGAAATTGGCGGTTCATAGTACCCAGACCATTGTAGAAGATGTTCACATTCTGATGGCTATTGACGTCGTGGGTCGGGCATATGTAAAGCAGGTCATTGTACCTTTCCCAAGCCTGGTACAATGTTTCATTGAATTCTTGCTTGAAGTTATGGATTTCTTCAAGCTATTTAGCGGTCTTGGATGGGGGACAGTACCTTTGGATAAAGGCCTTTTTTAAGAGAACCCAGGAGTCGATAGTTCCCAGGGATAGTCTATCCACCTACCTTTTAAGGCTTCAGTGAGTGTGATGGGGAAAGCGCGCAGCATGACTACATCGTGTGTCACTCCTAGAATGTTAAACAAACTGACGATGTCTAGGACCCGCTCCACATGCTCAAGAGCATCGTCATTTTTGTTCCCGGAAAAGGTGTCTTCCCGCAATTCTCGCATGAATTGGCTCTTGATTTTGAAATTCACATTGCCTTCAAATTCAGGTTTAACCACGCCTGGTGCTTGGTTCCCTCGAATTAATGTCAAGTATTGCTCCAAGGTGAGGTTATTGATCTCTTCCTCAGTTATAATGCTTCCTGAAATATTAAAGATTAGTACGGAAATAAAAATACAAGAAATCAAATTACAACTAATTTTAGCTCCCCGACAGCGACGACAAAAACATAATGCGTAAATTGTTTTAAATAATTTATTTGTAAGTTTTAAATTTATAAAACTCGTCTACCGATGTCTACACACACTAACAGACAGAGAACCCGGTCGTATGTAGCCTAGGACTTGGTAAATCCAAGGTAATCAAAAGAGCTAAGTTGTATTAGTTATAATTTGAAAAGTGTCACAGGTTTAAAAATGGTGTTTGATTGTTTTGAAATCTTGACAGGAAAATAAATGCGAAAAATTAAATGTTTTAAGAACAGTCAGGGAGAAAAGCGTGCTAACCTAGTTATTTCATTACTACTGCTATGACATGTTTCCTAGTGCAATGTCTAGATATCATTTTATTAGTGGTTCTAATATCAATAGACTCGAATTGGCATTTGAGGTCTGTCCTATACTTACTCTGCGATCCCAATTCCCCTAAGATCACGGGGGCAGGGCATCCAAGTTTGTATTGATTAAACTCCAGCTATCCTAAAGACTTGTCTTAGATAGATTATTAACTCTCTCTAAAAGAGTTCTTGAGCTTTTTAAGTATTTAATGTTATTTAGGCGGTAATCAGATTAATTCCTACACTAAGGATAGATGTCAACCTCCCCTAGTACCTTGTTGATCCTAAGTTCTACAAGTCAGCCTAATAAAAGAATTAATAGGATCTAAACCTCCCTCCATACTACCAAAATGCATGGATCAATGACAGACAAATAGGATATCTAAGTTAAACGATAAATAAATGAAAAACAATCATAACAACAGTAGATTCAAAACTAGGCCAACACTAGAAGTGCTTAGCCACTCATGGTAATAATACAGCAAGAGTAAATGAAAGGAATCATGGATTGAATCATCGTCCTACAGAATGCGTTTATGAACGACTAAATACAAAATTAAGTGTAGTGATTTCTCCCTTGGACTTCTGGTGGAATTCTTTAACTTCTAGAGGCTTAGATCGCCTCTTGGAACTGTGGTGGAAGGAGTGATGTCGAATGTGTTAGAAATACGAAAAAGTATCGGTCACTACCAACATAATTAGTCATAGCTCGTAGTAAGTTGTTAAGTTAAGTTAGAAAGCTAACCGGGCCAAAAGCCCATGGACAAGTCCACTTAGGGTCCATGGTCGGCCAAGTAAGGCATATATAAACCCTCTTCACACATGGAGAGAGTGTTGGTTGTTTATTTGTTACATTTTCACTAAGCTAATATTATTATCTTTCTTTCTCTCTCTAAGTGTTCATCCAACCATCTTTCTCTCTCTAAAACTCTAAGTGGATCATTCCATACTTGTGTTAAGATATTCTACAATTGGTATCAAGATCCATGAGGTGTTTGTGTAGGTTGTGTGTGCGTTTTTAGGTTGTGTGTGCGTTTTTATACCCTTTTTTGTGCGTAAGTTTGGTTCGAATCCATCAAAAGGTTTTCACCTTTTGAGGGTTTAAAAACCATAAAGCTTTTAACTTTCTTTCTTAGTTATCTTAGTTTAGACTAGAAGTACAAGAAAATCTTTCAAAAACCATAAAAAATATCATATTTTTGAGTCTTTTTGGTTAAAAAGAGGGTTTTGCATCAAGAATCTTGATTTCAAATTTTTCGTGTCAAAAACATTAAAGTTTATGTTTTTAAGGTTCTAATAGTCTTAGATAGGTAAGAAGTATAAGAAAAATCGGGTAAAAACGTCAAAAAGTGAGTCTTTTTAAGATTTTTGGTTTTTGAGTTTCGTAGTGTGTTGGCCGATTTATACTTGTCCCTTAAGGAGAATTATACGTACTTACTTTGTTCAGGCGATTTATACGATTTCCCTTCAGGCGATTTATACGCGTTACTTTGTTAAGGCGATTTATACACTCTGTTTAACAAAGGCGATTTATACACTCTGTTTAACAAAGGTGATTTATAAACTCTGTTTTAACAAAGGCGATTTATACATCCAATTTTATGAAGGCGATTTATACATTCGTTTAACAAAGGCGATTTATACATTTCTTTTGTGTAGGCAATTTATACATGGATATTTGCAAGGGCGATTTATACGTTTTTCAAGGAAGAACTATACACGATTGTTAGGTGAATTATACGGTTGTTCTTTAATTTGTAAAATCCATGAATATTTGATTTCTCAGTTTTATCAATAATTGTAAAATCCCGTGTATTCTGAAAGACTCAAACCTCATTAATCAAAACTTACTTTAACATAACAACCTCCAATCACTATCTAATCATTTTAATCTTATCACATTGAAATGGATCCAATGATTTCACTTGGACAAAAGAATACTCTTGCTGAGTACATGATACTCTACGGTGCTGACAATCGTCCACCTATGTTAGACAAAGACCTGTATGATTCTTGGAAGAGTCGAATGGAATTATACATGCAAAATAAAGAGCACGAAAGAATGATACTTAAATCAGTTGAACATGGTCCTCCATTTGGCCTATGGTTGAAGAGAACAGTGTGATCAGAACAAAGAAATATGCTGAATTATCTACTGCTGAGAAAATTCAAGCTGATTATGATATGAAAGCTACCAATATCATTCTTCAAGGCCTTCCTGCTGATATCTATTCACTTGTGACTCATCACAGAGTTGCTAAAGATTTATGAGAGAGAGTTCAATTACCGATGCAAGGTACTTCTTTGACAAAGCAGGAAAGATAGTGTAAGCTGTATGATGCTTTTGATAAGTTTACTCACATCAAGGGGGAATCACTTCATACGTATTACTTGAGATTTACTCAGCTGATCAATGATATGAATATCTACAAGATGAAAATGGAACAATTTTAAGTTAATACCAAGTTCTTAAATAGTCTTCGACCTGAATGGAGTAAGTTTGTGACTGATGTCAAACTTGTTAAAGATTTGCACACATCCAACTTTGATCAGCTTCATGCATATCTTGAACAACACGAACTCCATGCCAATGAAGTCCGTATTATGCGTTAACGCAGTCAAGATCCACTTGCATTCGTTGCAAATCAGTAGATGACACCACCTCACTTCAACACTTATCAGTCTCCTTACAACAATCCTCAACTTCAACAACAGTTTTCACCATCACAATATGGATTAATTCAACCCAATCAACATTACTCATCTTATTATCCATCACAAAATCAATTCAATCATTCATTCATCCATTCAACCATCACATACATTTTAGTCTCAAATGAATCATCAAACCTCAATTGTTCCATAAGTAATTCCACAAGTTGCTTATCAATCACCTCAAGCTCCTACACAACCTATGACTGAATCACCATTTGGAGACTCAGGTTTTGCTATTCTTGTATTTTCTCCTGGAGATGATCCGATTGCTTGTCTCAATAAAGTAATGGTATTTCTAACATCTTTAGCTTCTTCAAGGTTTCCTTCTACTAATAATCAGCTCAGAACTTCCTCTAATCCAAGAAACCAAGCCACTATTCAAGATGGCAGGGTTACCATGCAACAAGTTCAAGGGAGACAAGGGCAAAATTATTCTAGTAATACTTATAAGGGCAATGCTACTAGTTCAAGGGGAATACTACAAGTGGACATGCAAGAGTTGTTAAATGCTACAACTGCCAAGGTGAAGGACATATGGATAGGAAATGTACTCAGCCTAAGCGAATAAGGAATGCAGCGTGGTATAAGGAAAAAGCAATGTTAGCAAAAGCTCAGGAAGCTGGACAAATATTGGATGAGGAACAACTCGCATTTCTTGCAGATCCAGGAATTCCAGCAAGTCAAGCTCAGACAGTCATTCCTCACAATGCTGCTTTCCAGACTGAGGATCTTGATACTTATGATTCTGATTGTGATGATCTCTTGACTGCACAAGCGGTTCTTATGGCCAGCATTTCCAATTATGGTTTTGACGTTATCTCAGACGTACCTAATTCTGAAACCTATCTGAATGATATGGATAATCAAAGTGTGCATACATTGCAGGATTTTGAACAATCATTAGTTATGGAATTTACAGATAATGAGATATCTAGTGATAGCAATATCATTCCGTATTCTCAATATTTGCAAGAAACACAACAGGCAACTGTTCAAGATACTAATTTGCAGGCACAACAAGATTCAATGATTTTATATGTGATTGAACAAATGTCCGGACAAATGATTAATCATGTGAATAATTAGAAAAAGGCTAATAAGGAATAAAATAATGAATCAATAACCGCTGAGCTTGAGAGATATAAGGAAAGGGTCAAAACTTTTGAACAACGTCTTAATATTGATTTAAGTAGTTGTGAAAAAATGATTGATTCTTAAATGGATGATATGATTAGAGAGACAATACACATAAACAAGCTCTAGGTTATCAAAATCCGTTTTATCTTAAGAAAGCTCAACGGCTAAAACCAACCTTGTATGATGGTGTTGTTTTGTCTAATACACATGTTGCTATGCCTGTGATTGATGATGAAGAAACATTGATTTTGGAAGAAGAGAGTCGATCAAAAATGT